>PGFW01026907.1:0-15671 GCA_003123925.1 Haematobia irritans
GTAAGATCGACTCAGGAGAGTGATCTTGAGTGCGATCGGTATAGTATTTTATGGGGTCGTAAATCAAATTTCTGAGGGCACACTTCTTGGCCGATCAATACTTATTATACCAAACCACTATGTGGGTTTTAGGTTATAGAAAAGGCGTTAAAATACATATATAACTTAGCTTGACAAAATTTTCCTATAGAAATAAAAATTTTTGACAAATTTTCATATAGCAATTAAATTTTGACAAAATTCTTCTAATTAGAATAAAATTTTGACATAAATTTTCTATAGAAATTAAAATCTTGACAAAATTTGGTATAGTAATAAAAATTTTGACAAAATTTTCTATAGTTAATAAAATTTTAGCCAAAATTTTCTATAACCGATTATGGGGAACAATTTTTCCATTGTTGTTAGAGGACCATGTACTTAACACACGTACAAATTTCCAGCCGAGGTCAAATCGGGATCCAGTTTACCTATGGCGGCCACTTATATAGATTATTGGCCGATGGGACCAATTGATATGTTTGAACTTTTTTGATTACTAATTACCCTTCAGTTGATAGAATATTCTTATAAGGTCATTCTAATCGATGAGGCAAGATTTCAAAAACTAGATTATATATTTAAAATATTATTTTCTGATCTCTGTGATTCATCACACAATAATTCATAGATGATCAAATCGTTTGCACTACCGATAGAGAATTGATGCTATTACGCGAGTTTCAGTCCAATCGTAAGGGCCATATATAATATTATAGTGCTTATAACTTCATTTTAATGATTATATTTTCAATTTACAAAATGCAGCTTAATGCAATCAATATTTTTTATTTTATTTTGGCTATCAACAATTATCAATCATTAAACTTTTTGTGTTTCATACTTTCTTCCTGTAAAACGTAGTAATTCAGGATTCTCCCTTTAGATATTGCAAGAGCAGAAAATTGGGTAAAAATGTGTGGCCTGAAACATATTAAACTGTTATAGAACATTTTAGGTTCAACATTTATTTCTATAGAAAATGGTTGTCAATATTTTATTTCTATAGAACATTTTTCAAAAATTTTTATTTCTTTAGAAAATTTTGTAAAAAATTCATTTCTTTAGAAAATTTTGTCAAATTTTTACTTCGTTATAGAAATTTTGTCATATTTTATTTCTATAGAAAATTTTGCAAAAAAATTTTTATTTCTTAGAAATTTTGTTCAAACTTTTACTCTATAGAAAATTTTGTCAAATTTAATTCTATAGAAAAATTTTTGTGCAAAATTTTATTTCTATAGAAAATGTTGTCAATATTTTAATTTCTACCAGAAAATTGTCAAAAATTTATTGTCTTTAACTTCTATTAGAAAAAAACTTTTACTTTCTATAGGAATTTGGTCAAAATTTTCTTTCTATAGAAAATTTTATCAATGGGGCACCAATTTTTGCATGGTTGTTAGAATCATATACAACCCATGTACCCAATTTTCCCAGTCCGGATCGGATGGAAATTTGGCGTTCTTCTTAGGAGGCTCGCTAGGCCAAATCTGCGAGGATCGGGTTATTATGGGGGCTATATTATAATTATGGAACCGATATGGACCAATTTGCATGAGTTGGTTACGAACCATGTATGACTACACCACGTACCAAATTTCATCGGAGTCGAAAAAATGAATTGCTCCTCCAAAGAGGCCTCCGGCCAAACCAAATCTTGGACCGTTCGGTTTAATAGGGGGCTATCGTCAAAGTGGCCGATATGGTTCCATTTTTGCGAATACCATCCCGACCCTACATCAATAGACAACTACTTGTGTGCCAAGTTTCCCAAGTCGATAGCTTGTTTCGTTCGATGTCTAGCGTGAATTTAAACAGATATACGGACATGCTAGATCGCTCAGAATTTCACCCAGACCCACCGAATATATACCTTATGGGAGTTTAGAAGAATATTTCGATGTGTTAACACGGAATAACGTTACAGTTGTGAGTATACACTTTTTTGAATCTTTAAAATATGCCCATACTATTTCTTATTTCTCACTCTGAAAAATCGTTTCAAATATAGGACATGTTTTTCAAAAACTGTTATTTTAAAGACGTTTCTCTTACTTGAAACATAGCATAATTTCTACTGGAAGTTACAGTCTTAATTTGGAAAATAAAGTTGGTCGTTAACTCGGTTTTAAGGACTTTGATAGCTATGGAAGCAAAAAAAAACTTGAGAAAGTGAAAAAATTAAAAATTTATTCCTAGAAGCAAGGTACACAAAAACCCAAATTTTAAAAGAGGAATTGTGTTCTTTAAAAGTACTCCTTACTTGTATTCTCCGCTTCTTTTGGACTCGGAATCAAATACCAAAATTTTAAAAGTAAAGACAAAATCTTGATGGACGGCATGCTTTTTTTCAGTGCATTGGTTGTTAGGTATTTATGAATAAAAAAGAAACACAAGCTGCGTAAAAAAATTGGAATAGAAGGTTTTATACAGTTTGGATGACTTTTTTTCGTTAGTCACAACTAGCTATTAACTTGTAACATTGTTTGCCTGTAACCAAATTCGTTTTCTTTTGTTATAAGCACTACCCTAATTAATTGTACTTTTCTCCCATATTGCTATCACATATGCTATTGCATTAAGCATTAGCTTGATTGGCGCTATTTAGTGTAGATGTCTGTTGTATAAGTAAATAACTAGCGTTAACTCTCCTCTCTCTCTCTCATTTCTCATTTCCAATTCGAATTTTGAACTTTCTTCCCAGATATTGCTTTTGGCACAGAGATTAGCTTCATAAGAACCTATTTGTTAGATGCCTCTTGTATGATGTAGAATAACATAGCGCCAACTCTCTCTCTCTCTCTCTCTCTCCACCTCCTTTTCTTCTTTAATCTCTTTTTGCACATTTCTCCTGATTCCTTTAACATTTTGATTATCAATTCGATTATAAAAGACTATAGTTGGTTGGCTATTACTATTAATAAGGTCGAAGATTTCACAAAATTGATTTTTTACTTATTAGTCCACAAGGGAGCGTTCAAAACACTTAAAACGTTATATTAATTTATTTTAATAAAATTGTATTAAATTTTTAAATTATCCTCGCTCGACAATATGTTTTGCTTATTATTGTTTATACTTGCATCTTTCATATTTATAACTACCAACCTGCAATTGTGCTTATACGACCGAAAGAAGAGCGAAGGCAATCAAATCTTGGTCTGGCAGGTATGTTATTTTAAAATATAAATACCTAATTGTGTAATGGGATATATAAAATGCAAAAACTATAAATGTCGCAAAACCGCCAAAATATCTATTCTTCCGTACACCGAAAAAAAGTAAATGTTTTATAGCGAAGAATAAACTAAACTCGACGAAAATTGAACTTAAATTTACCTTCACAGTTTGAGATTTCCCCAAAGCGGTTGATTAAAACCAGGAAAATTGTAATGCCCTGCTGTATTTTTTTAACTTGTTCATGAAATTACTTACCCTCTTATAAAAAGAGAATAACTAAAATTTCAAGAAGAAAATTCATTGCGCCGAAATCATGACCGATTTTTAACCATACAGTAGTTCTATTCTTTGACTATTTTGGGAATCGTGACGAAAATTTCATTTGCTTTAGCTTAATGAACTTATGTGACGGTCATCGAAACTTTATACTCACGTGTTCAGTTTCATAAAAATATTTGAGAAATACTTAAAAAACGAAAATTTTAGTTCGGGTCTGTGGAAAATTCGCAAATAATGTCGAAGGCGGCGCTGGGGCACTATTATTGTAAATGAATTAATATAATAAAAATGAAATAATTACTACTAACACAATATTTTTTTTTACAAAGTTAAAAAAATGACAGTTAAATTAGCGTTAGTTTAAGTTTTTTTCTGTGATAATGAGAGCTATTAAGGGTGTTTATACATTCGACTCTTACACACTCAAAAAAACGCCTCCTGTATTCTTTTTTGTAAGTCTGCGAATTACACTTTTGATTGAAATGCATCAAGTAATTCTAAAAAAAGACCTCAAACTCAAAAGCTCCACAGCAACTAAGGTGGATAATCACCGCTGAAAAACTTTTTTGTGTTCGGTCGAAGCAGGAGTCGAAACCCACGACCCTGTGTATGCAAGGCGGGCATGCTAACCATTGCACCACGGTGGCTCCCAAATTGTGTCCTTACTGCACGTGATGAAAATCTTCCCATTTTTGGGACATTAATAAAGAAAACAGAGAGAGAGTTCCGCAAATTATAAATAAAAAAAAATTAAAAAATAAAAGGCCAGTTTAATTTACGTAAAGAAAAGAATATTTATGTTTGGATAGTAACATCTTTTATCATAGGTTAGTTAAGGTTAGGTGGCAGCCGATGTATCAGGTCTCACTCTTAAGACTATTCAATCCAATGTTGATTACCACATTTTGCCGTCGAACTTCTCCTCTTATCATCTGAGTGCTGCCCGATTCTTACACCCAGAAAAAATAGTGCCCCTTCGAAACTTAAATAGGAAATTTTTCACTCAATTTCATACGTTTTATCATTTTTTTCTTCCATTTAAGCGTTTACATTTTTGTGAAAAATAATTACCATATACCCTCGTTTTCAGTAAAAAAATCCTAAAACTTCAAAGATCTTACCACCGTTAGGAATAGTTTCATTAACTAGAATAAGCATGAATTTTCTCCATTACTATTTTTCTATCGCTTGTTCCTGGTATAAGAATTTACTACTGAAAAAGAAAATTTCTATTCACCCGATAACTCAACCAGTCATTCTGCTCCCAAGAAATTAAATCCAAAAACCTGAAAACTTAAAACAAATTCTCCTCTAAATTAGTAAAATTTCTTATAAAAATCGATAATTGGACTTCCTTTTATAATAGAAAGTCTTTTCATACATACGAACAACATTGCATAGAAAAATATCTTTAGTTTCATTGCGTTACTAAAGAAGTATGCCAATTCCTTTAAAACTTAAGAAAACACTTTTGTTAGAAATATAGGAAATTTTCCTAAATTTCTTTGTTTAACCTGTTTTAACTCCGATACCTGTCATTCGTTAATTCGACCCTGTCTTTGTGTTTGCGCGTGGTTAATCGATATATTTGCGCCGTCGCGTTGTTTTTTTTTTAGTTGGATCGGTTGTTTTTTGGTACTACGGGAGAGATTGTTAAAAAATAATATGGTAAAATAATTATAATAAATAACAAATAAAAATATACTAAAATATTTGTTATTTTCAAATTAGTGAAGAAAAATGTTCGTTTTTTTAAAATAAATCTATCACATGGTTCGTGGATAGTGTATAAAGAAAGAAAACACCAGCAGGAATAACACCTATTCATTTTGTCTTCATTTTGGAATCTTCAATTATCAGGTAATAGTTCAGTGACGCTAACCTTTTGCAACAAAATGTTTTTATGATTTTTTTATATTTGTTGGTATTGAATTGTAAAAAGGAGGATAACTCGTTAGGGCAGCAACTTCATTAAGAGTGAAAAAGTACAAGGATAGAAGAAAAAGTGCCGTTTACAGTGATGAATAGTCACACTGGGAAATTGCAAATAGGTGGGAATAATAAACTAATAATTTCCAAAGAGATTCCGATGCTGTTGATTTTAATAATATATTTCAATATATATAATTAAAACATGTTCTTTTATTGAAGATTAATTGCTTATAGAAATAAAAAAATTGTATTTTAAAAAACCGAAGGTAAAGGCAATTCTTAATTATGAAGTAAAGCTTTACCACAAATGTGTCAAGATTTGTCAGAAAATGAACGAAAAAAATTTCATTAAAATATTCACATATTATGAATTCAAATTAGTTAAAACGAAATTAGTCATTCTGTAGTAGTAGTGGTATATAAATATAGGAAAATTGTTAACTAAATATTTATGGAATGCATTATTCCTAATTTTTGACGAAATCACACTCGTTCAAAAACAAATAAAATGTCTTTGGCGCTATACGAGTTTCAACTATTCTCACCAATGAGTTCATTTTTACTTAAAGAGGGGTCACTTTTTTTCTGGTGTTACGTTTAAGCTCCAATGACAAGGGACTTCATTTTTATAGCCGAGTCCGAACGGCGTTCAACATTGCAGTGAAACCACTTAGAGAAGCTTTGTAACCCTCAGAAATGTCACCAGCATTACTGAGGTAGGATAATCCACCTTGGTGTTCGGTAGAAGCAGGAATCGAACCCACGACTTTGTGTATGCAAGGCGGGCGTTAACCATTGCACCCCGGTGGTCCCTAAACTCTTTACCATACATGATGACTTATGATTTTGTTTTTGGGGCAAAAGAAGCACTGAAAACATTTATTGACCTATTATGAAGGTTATATAAACCAAATTTTTAGGAATCAAACAATTTTAAAAACAATATTGAAGTCGAATTTGTTTATATAAAGAAAATTTTAAACTAAAAGCCAAATCTTAATATTTGGCTTTAAAATTTTTGTGTTCAGTAAACTTAGGACATGCCATTTTTTAAATTTGCAGTGTCTCCTTTTTTTAAACATTCGTATATTTGGAGCGCCCAAATTATCATTAAAAAGCAAAGAAAAACATTTATTGATTAAAAAAATAATCTTTGAAATCATTGAGATGGGTTAATCTTTGGGATTTACAACAATGAAAGAATGTTCATTTTTTTTATTTTTTGATTCCTGTATATAATTCGTATATTTACTTTATTCCTCTTTTGCAGTCCTATTGTTGGTGAACTTCTCACACATACTGCTCCTGTGGTTATCTTGTTACACAAATCGCCAGCGGCGCCACGGATGGCCAGCGTACAACCACAAGTTTATGCCAGCTCCTTATCCAACAAAGGTTATGTTTTAATTTATTGCAAATACAAGATGTATTATCACGAAGATGGTCCGATAAGTACAAGCATTGGGCGAAAAGTTTCAGTTTTTTTTTGAGAAAATAATCTATTCTTTAACTTTATAAAGGGTGATACGGTCGCAAAATTTGGGTCAATATTAAACTTGAACGTGTTATTTCTTTCAATTTTGCTTTTTAAAAAAACTGAAACCCCTCATTCTTGAAGTTGTTGTGTGTGTAGAAGTTGCTCCTATTTTTGATTTTGGAATTCACTTCTTCAGTTTGTCAAAATGCCGTCACAGGCCAAGAAGCGGCAGCGTATCAAAATTGTTTGTCGCGCATCGCGAAAGATCCGAAGCTACTCGCACGCCAAAGCAAAACGGCAAAATCGCTAAAAAAAGTTGCCAAATCAACCGTTACAAATGTAATTAAAGTGTTTGGGGAACGTTTGTCCGACAGTCAAGAAGTCATGCCGCCAAATTAATGCTGGAGTGTAATCGTCTACACCGTGCGATCGAGCCAAAAAACGAGCCCGGAACTATCGACTTACAAGAAGGTAAGTGACTCAGAAATCGCAGATGAGTAAACAAAATACGACGGCAAAGCGCGATCCCCTGGAGGCTGTACACGACGATGCTGACCGAAGTTTGACTGCCGTGTAATGGACGACCGAAAACCTAACGTGAAAGCCGACTACAAGGCAGTCTTGGCGGACAAGTGTGAGTTTATACGCGCAAAAGGAAGGGGAAAGGTAGCAGATATTTTCAAGCAGCATAAAACTGTCCAAAGTTCGCAAAGAAAATCTGGTTTGGCAAAGCCATCTGTTACCTGTGGCTTGTAAAGCCAACATTTTCATAGCTTCCGGGGACTGTCAAAACCAAGAAATTTACGTGGAAAGAAGGTTTGAATAAACGTTCTGCTGCTTATCCTGAAGAAAACAACTCGGCGCGTTGTCGTAAAGAAGACCAAAAAAACTGCTAGGACGCAGCAGGCAGGTTTTCAAGGCAATGCTGGCTTCTGCCGGCGAGAAGGTAGGGACAAGGTGGCTGCTATAAAATCTTGATAGCAGGTGTCAAGCGTTGAGGTCCGGGCAATTTCGGATTTGGAAAAGCGAAAGCCTAACTGAAATTTTTCCTGAATTTTATACTAATTGAACTTGGAAAAAGAAATTTATTAATTGATTTTATAATATAAACGATTTCACCGATTTACGAGCCGCGGTTTTCCCTTGTACCAACATTTTGACCGTATCACCCTTTATACTTGGCTTCAACGATACTCCAGTCTTTATGGCAATAAATCAATTTAAATTAAAAAAAAATGTATCAATTAATTTCATGATTGTATCGAAAAAACAAAAATTTCTGAGCATAAAACCTTAACCTGCCAGATCTATACTAAAGGCTCTGGTAATGTGCACTCGTCTGTGCTGAAACATGTAATAGATAGACGCAAATGTCTGGCATCTAACTCATATATTGTCTGGAAAGAGTTTCCCGGACCAAAATCATCGACGCCAAAGAGAACGACGCCTATTCAATTGCTTTAAAACTGCGTTTGCTGAAGCTTGATATGGCTCTTCGATAAGAAATTTGAAACTCTAATCCCAGAGTCAAGCGTAGGCACACAGACACGCGGGTATTAAACAATTATATAGATTTTTCGATTGAAGCACATCGATATATTTGGGATGGGCAAATAGGTTTCAAAAGACCTAAAGCTTAAAATACTTAGACCATATGTTCTTTATCTCGAAAACGGCCGCAAATCTCTCAACGAGGATGGCAAAAGCATTAAAATTCATTAATATGGATAACCGTGGCCACAGTAGCATACAAGGCTAGAACTACCTTACTTATACCAGCGAAACAAGAATCTGTTGGTATGTCTGTAGCTACATGCAAGCTATTAGGTTATGGTTAGTTCGGATTGAAACGTTTGCAAGGATTGAAACGACACCATGCAAATATGGCTCTATCTAAATATGACTCACGCTGGATATGCATATGTTCTTTATCTCGAAAACGGCCGCAAATCTCTCAACGAGATGGCAGAGCATTAAAAAATTCACCTAATATGGATACCGGGCCACAGTAGCATACAAGGCTAGGAACTACCTTACTTATACCAGGGAAACAAGAATCTGTTGGTATGTCTGTAGCTACATGCAAGCTATTAGGTTATGTTAGCTCGGATTGAAACGTTTGCAAGGATTGAAACGACACCGTGCAAATATGGCTCTATCTAAATATGACTCACGCTGGATATGCTAGTGTTTTCAAGACGTCAGATATCACTATTGGTACATGGTCACTATTGGGCCATAACGGGTCGCTGTCGGGTAGAGGAGTTTGCAAAAACTATTGGCGTGAAGTATAATGACTACTGTATGAGCTGTAATGGTGCGAAGGAAAAGGAATCAATTCAACACCTCTTGTATGGTTGCACTGCATTTTGTGCGAGGCGTAAGCGAATATTAAGGGCATATAGCTTTAGATTACTGACAGACCTGCAAAATGTCATCTTAAGCGCTCTGCTATTATTTTTGAAGTCGATCTGAGCATGTCCGTCCGTCCGTCTGTTGAAATCACGCTAACTTCCGAACGAAACAAGCTATCGATTTGAAACTTGGCACAAGTAGTTGTTATTGATGTAGGTCGGATGGCATTGCAAATGGGCCATATCGGTCCACTTTTACGTATATCACCCATATAAACGGACCCCCAAATTTGGCTTGCAGACCCTCTAAGAGAAGCAAATTCCATCCAATCCGACTGAAATTTGGTACATGGTGTTAGTATATGATACTTAACAACCATGCAAAAATTGGTCCACATCGGTTCATAATTATATATAGCCCCCATATAAACCAATCCCCAGATTTGGCTTGCGGAGCCTCTAAGAGAAGAAAATTTCATCCGATCCGATTGGTCGAAATAAACCCATCCCCAGATTTGACCTCTGGAGCCCCTTCGAAGAGCAAAATTCATCCGATTCGGTTGAAATTTGGTACGAACCAATTCCATGCAGGAATTGGTTCATATCAGTCCATAATTATATATAGCCCCCATATAAACCGATCGCCAGATTTGACCTCCGGTGCACCGGAGCAAGTGGCAAGTGGCACCGTCCTGCTGAAACCACATATCGTCCACATCCATATCTTCCATTTCGGGCCATAAAAAGTTATCATCGTTATCATCTCACGATAGCGAACACCATTCACAGTAACTGCCTGACCTGATCATCCACTGTTGCCATTTCTTGGAACCATTTTAAACATGTTGTTGGATTGTGTATCTCTCCACGGTTCAAATTGAGTAAGTCTGAAATAGAGAAATGTCAAATAAAATTCGGGAAAAACTTGGCGGTTAGGTGTGGTTCACATTCAACATCGGGCCTTACAATTTAACCACCCTTTAGCTTTAGATTACTGGCAGACCTGCAAAATGTCATCTTAAGCACTCTGCTATTATTTTTGGAACAATCAGTGTGGTTCAACAGAAGAAAATAATCGCGTGGGTTCAACGGAAAGAAACTATAAGTGCCTATATTTAATAGGCATTTTTCGTTAATGTGGTATCACAAATAAAGCGGTCTGCCGCTTAAATCTAACTTAACCTAACTTGTTATTCCAACATGAATAACTTCCGTTTAGTCAAATCCCCGTGACTTTATGGGCTTGTAAACATGAGCTTCCAATAAAACATTCAACATGTAGTTTTAATTAAAATGCTTGTAGTTTCAAATCTTATTCCAAACGCTTCTAATTTCTAATATTTTCTTTTATTTCAGAGCACCTACACAGATGCCTATGCCAATGCCAATGCCGACAGGTCAACCTCCAGCCCCAGGGTATGTATAGAACACACACAGACATATTTACTTGTGAATGCTAATTAATTTTTCGCATTTATTTACAGAGTACAGCCCTATATGGCACCTTATCCACCCGTGCCAGCGCCTGCAAATATGAATCCTCCATCATATGATATGGCCGTTGGTGCTGCTGGATCTGGTGTTGCCAACAATGCTACCTATGAAAAGCAAGCACCTTATAATCCAAATTATACTGGACAATAAAATCCAACCAAATAATGACTGTAAAAAAACACAAACACACAAAAAGGATTTAAAAACATCCTCTAAGACTTAACAACATGAATACAATAATCAAATATGCCATAATTGTTTGGTAGGGAGGAAGCATTTAGATAATCTTACTAAACTAAACGCAAAATAAAAAATACTTTGCTCCAAAATAAAATTATAGAATTTTTTTTAATGAATTTTATTTATAAATTTTGTTTGGGAGCAAAATAT
The DNA here is from genome assembly GCA_003123925.1 of Haematobia irritans. NCBI lineage: Eukaryota > Metazoa > Arthropoda > Insecta > Diptera > Muscidae > Haematobia > Haematobia irritans. The sequence goes on from PGFW01026907.1 coordinate 11,149, forward strand.
TACATAGTTTGAGTTTGTTTTACGCATAATTGTACACCTATAGGTAAATGTCCTATTCTAACATTTCATTTGTCTTAAAATATGAACAATCTATCTATCTAAATATTTTTTACTCGATAACACGTGAGACTACTCCCGAAAATTGGATGTTCCAATGTTAAGATACCGATATTTATTTTTTTATTATTATAATCTCTAGCAACAATAGCTGGTATCACATATGATGTGAAGTGATAATTTTTTTTCTATTAGAGTACATACTTCCTCCAATCATATAATATACTGTTGATGTTTAAGCCAAAATATATTTAGATGTGTATTCTAGATAATTCTTAGTACACAAAGATCAGGTTTACATATTATCAGCATAAATTGTATTTTACTTTACACAATTTATGTGTATATAATATAAGCAAACTATATACAAATATGTTATTGAAATAAATCAAATTATGTATAATTTTATAAATACCCCCGAAAAAGAAACTATGCATTAAAAGCTTTTATTGTTGTGATACAAATCTCTGTATAAACAGTTAAGTGAAAGGAAATCCTTATTATTTGTAATAAACTGTCATACTTCCAAGAAAACGTTGCTTTTCCGTGAAGAACTCTTTATACGCGCACCCCCATAGTTATTCCGACCATATTATATTTATGGATTAAGGTATTGTTTTTTTATGTAAGCTATAGAAATAGTTTGATTTAATTTTTTTTAATGTTTTCCATATTGCTTGAAGAAACAAATAAATCGAATAAACAGCCATATTTTTTGTAATGTTTTTAAATTGATTTCAGGCTCATGAGCTTAGCATGAAATGGGCAAGGAAAAACGGTTTGGGAATTCCAGCAGCTATTCGTAAAAAGATGCAGGAAATATGAGCCGACAACGCTTTTATTTTTGCATACCGCCTTTTTGTGAGTTTTTCGCGGAAAATTCAATCAATACCCCCAATACCCAATACCTTTTCAGTTTCTTAAATTCAACTTGACTTGAAACAGCTTGAAACGTTTCCAAATTGTGGGGCGAATTACTTCGAAATGTTGACGAAAAAACTGCTGAAACAGCAGTATTTTGTTTGCTGAAAAACAGCAGACAGTGTTAGCTATTAACAGCAGCATTTTTTTCTATGGGTATATAAAAGTTTTACTATACAAAACATTTTTCATACAAAAAAATACATGGTATTTCAAAAATCGTATGTGCTAATATCCGTAAACTACTGTAGTAACAAATATTCGTACTTATCGTACACCCAATGGAATTTGTTAGTAGGGACAGCAGAAAAGTCTGCTAAAACAGCAGAAAGTCTGCTGAAAAAGGGGCAGCAGTCATTGTTTGCTGAAATAGCAAACTTTGTCTGCTATTTTTATACCCCTCACCATAGGATGGGGGTATATTAACTTTGTCATTCCGATTGTAACACATCGAAATATTGCTCTAAGACGCCATAAAGTATATATATATTCTGGGTCGTGGTGAAATTCTGAGTCGATCTGAGCATGTCCGTCCGTTCGTCTGTTGAAATCACACCAACTTCCGAACGAAACAAGCTATCGACTTGAAACTTGGCACAAGTAGTTGTTATTGATGTAGGTCGGATGCTATTGCAAATGGGCCATATCGGTCCACTTTTACGTATAGCCCCCATATAAATTTGGCTTGCGAGGCCTTTAAGAGAAGCAAATTTCATCCGATCCGGCTGAAATTTGGTACATGGTGTTAGTATATGGTCTCTAACAACCATGCAAAAATTGGTCCACATCGGTCCATAATTATATATAGCCCCCATATAAACCGATCCCCCGATTTGGCTTGCGAGGCCTCTAAGAGAAGCAAATTTCATCCGATCCGGCTGAAATTTGGTACATGGTGTTAGTATATGGTCTCTAATCAACCATGCAAAAATTGGTCCACATCGGTCCATAATTATATATAGCCCCCATATAAACCGATCCCCCGATTTGGCTTGCGAGGGCCTCTAAGAGAAGCAAATTTCATCCGATCCGGCTGAAATTTGGTACATGGTGTTAGTATATGGTCTCTAATAGCCATGCAATAATTGGTCCATATCGGTCCATAATTATATATAGCCCCCATATAAACCGATCACCAGATTTGACCTCCGGAGCCTCTTGGAAGACCAAAATTCATCTGATTCAGTTGAAATTTGGTACGTGGTGTTAATATATGGCCTCAAACGCCCATGCAAAAATTGGTCGGTATCGGTCCATAATTATATATAGGCCCCATATAAACCGATCCCCAGATTTGACCTCCAGAGCCCGTTGGAAGAGCAAAATTCTTCCCATTCGGTTGAAATTTGGTATGTGATTTTAGTATATGGTATTCAACAACCATGCAGGAATTGGTTCCTATCAGTCCATAATTATATATAGTTCCCATATAAACCGATCCCCAGATTTGACCTCCGGTGCCTTTTGGAGAAGCAAAATTCATCCGATCTGCTTGAAATTAGGTACGTGGTTATAGTATATGATATTTAACAACCATGCCAATGCGTTTTAATGCGTAATTTTTTGTTTTCTTTTTTCAAATAGTTTAAAAAAAGAGTAAGAATAAATAAAATGGTACAAATTATTCAACTTTTGCCACAAAATGCTAAATCCATTATAGTAAAATCGATAATATTTGAAAAAACGCTTCAAACAAGGTTAGAATACATTAAAAATCATTAAAACAGATATATAAATTATTTTTTGGGAAAATATCACAAAATTTTATTCACATTCAAAACACTGAATTTCGGCGACCGCTTTTTTGCAGCATTATTAGAGATATTAATTTTATAAAGAATAGTTTCTAATAATCAATACTATTTTAATCAATAAATCATAAGTTCAACCACAGCTTTATTTGATAAATATCAGACTTCTACCATAACCCAAGTAATTCGAATTGTGCCATGAAAAGTCTTTAGTGGAACTTTGTGCGATTGGTACGAGTATATACTTGATTAATTTTATAAAAATGTAAAATCGTAATAGGTTTTCAAATTCTGGGGGGCCTAAAATTTTTCTGGCGGGGTCTAGGCCCCCTCCCACGGAGCGCTTCTACGCTTATGGTGTTACCGCAACCCAAGTAATTCGATTGCGGATGACAGTCTTCAGTAGAAGTTTCTACGCAATCCATGGTGGAGGGTACATAAGATTCGGCATGGGCGAACTTACGGCCGTACATACTTGTTTACATTTAGTTTCATAATATTTGGACAAATTAATCACAATAAATGGCTATTGTAATACAAAGAATCGTAACTTTACGAAAATTCAATCTGGCAATACTGACGAGACTTGCACAGATGATGTCCTTAGGCCATATTTTACCAAAAAGCTACATAATTACTTTAAGATTGATTAATTTATAACAATAAATATTAAAAAAATACTGTACAAGTATTAATTTTAAACTTGATCATTTTACTCCCTTGATGGGTCGCAACCCATGCGAGATTCAATGTGATGAGATATTCTGGATAGAGCACATGTGCGTCGATGTTCCGATCATAGTTTATAGATTTTTAAATAGATGATCCGCGTCTCGCCTCGAAAAAGTAACGACGTTCGCGTTGAAATTTTCGTGGTTACTTTATTAAAACATTCCAATATAAAGCAGATAAATTAACTCAATTGATGCGATGTTTCTTGTTTTTCCAGATTTCGACAAGACTTTACAGGGATAAGTTTGTTTTCATTTATAATTTCGATTATTTAAGGAAAAGTAATCGCGAAAATAAAGTGAGTTTCAACTCGAAAACCGAACATAGTACCCACCTAAAATCACTAAAGTGAAAACTAAATCAGTAAAAAAGGCATAACATAACACATATTTGTTGCAAATTTTATTATAACTTGGTGGGGAATAGCCCAAAGAAAATTGTCACAAAGTTTGTATTCCCTAAAAGTAATCGTGGAAAAATGACGATTTTAGCGGCTAAACTCGAACTTAATACCCACCCTTAAACACAAAAAACATGTCTAATATTACTGTGCGCACTATATGCAGTTCGCCTACGCTACGCAAATTTGCCCCAATTTAGGTACAAGCTGTGACATCTTAATGTAAGAACCCATTGTGAATTGTCATTTCCACTAAATTGTTTTGTGCACTTATAAAAGTGAACGTTGACTTCATAGTTTTGCTTTTTGCATTAATTTGAATTATGAATTCTGTCATTTGGGTTATAGTTGCACTAAAAATATTTTTGGTGTGTTGGTTAATATATATGCTAACTGAGAGACGTAAAAGGAAACATCGTCAAAATGTTATTATAATAGAAGAAGGTAAATAATAATAGTCCTCCATATTTGAACCAAGTTAACATCTGCTCCTTTGGTCCATTAGGTAGTGTCCCAGTGACCCAGATTCCAAAAGATAGTCAGATTTATGGAACAAAGTGAGTATATTTGTATATTTGCTTGTATGCATATGGTACATTGGGGCGGGTAAGAAAACAAAAAACCTTAAATTTTTGTTTAAAATGTTAAAACATGTTAAACAT
>PGFW01026910.1:9636-21671 GCA_003123925.1 Haematobia irritans
TTACGTTACGGATGTTCGCATCAATCCTTTTGAGAATGTAACACGTAAGGTCCAATTGAGCCACCTAATACACGCCACTAAAACGACACCAAAATAGCGGCCTTTTTTATGCACTCGGTTGATCTAAAATTTGCTACATGCCTCCTGGCCTGATTGACGTAAGCCATTGAGATAAAAAATGAACAATCCGTCGCTCAACATGATTATTCCGAATGTTATGAAATTGAGAACAGAGACAGACATTTTTCCTTGAGGTCTTCGTTGATCACCGGTAAGTCTAAATAACTCCGAAGGACCATACACCGTATCAAATAATCCCACGTTGAGGATGGATAAGCTACTTAATATTAACTCTAGGATTTTCTGAGGTCCATATGCGAAATTTTTTATTGTGGAATGTGGAAATGGGCCTCATACACACAAAGAAAACTTTTCAATTCAATCACGAAATTAATTGATCCAATAAATTGTTTAATTGGATTGTCTTCAATCACAGAAAGTCAATTAAAAAATTAACTGATGCCTGATAAACTTTTTGTGATTGATTTTTGTTTCAATTAAAAATTTTGTTGAATCAATTAAATTAAAAGGTCCAGATGCGACAATTTTTATTGTGGAATGTGGAAATGGACCTCATACACACAAAGACAAATTTTCAATTCAATAACGAAATTAATTGATCCAATTAGTTTTTTAATTGGATTGTCTTATATCACAGAAAGTCAATTAAAAAATTAACTGATGCTATGAACTTTTGTGACTGATTTTTGTATCAATTAAAAAATTTTTTGAATCAATTAAATTTTTAATTGAATAAACTCAATTAAGACTTTAATTGGAAAAATTTTCGTAAATTTTTTTCTGTGTAAGCCAGGATGATTTTGTAAATGGAAGATTTTCACAATTTTTGTGGTGAATTTTAATAATTTCAATGTACAGAAAAAATGTTTTTTGCTGCATCACGAAATTCAATTGATCCTATTATTATACCCTCCAACCATAGGATGCGGGGTATATTACACTTTGTCATTCCGTTTAGTAACAATCGAAATATTGTTCTAAGACCCCATAAAGTAACTACATTCGTGGGTCGTGGTGAAATTCTGGAGTCGATCTGAGCATGTCCTTCCGTCCGTCCGTCTGTTGAAATCACGCTACTTCCGAAGCGAAAACAAGCTATCGACTTGAAAGCTTGGCACGAAGTAGTTGTTATTGATGTAGGTCGGATGGTATTAGCAATATGGCCATATCGGTCCACTCTTTACGTATAGCCCCCATAATAAACCGGACCCCCAAATTTGGCTTGCGATGTGCTCTAAGAGAACGCAAATTTCATCGCGATCCGTGAAACTTTGGTAACATGGTGTTAGTATATGGTCTCTAACAACCATGCAAAAATTGGTCCATATCGGGTCATCACTATACATATAAGCCCCATAATACATAACCGACTCCCCTACGATTTGGCTTTGCAGAGCTCGAAGAGAACAAATTTCATTCGAATCGAGCTGAAATCTTGGTACATTGGTGTTAGTATATTATGGTCTCTCTAACAACCATCAAAAATTGGTCCACGATCGGCCCATAATTAATATACTAGCAGCCGCCCATATCAAGCGTTCCACAGACTTTGACTCCAGGAGCCTCACTTAGAGAGCAAAACTCATCCCGATCTCGGTTTGACACCATTTCGCTCAACGTGGTGTTAGTATACTTGGTCTCTAACAACCATGCAAGTTGGTCCATCATCGGTCCATACATTATATTTTTGCTATAAATCGACCCAGAATTTGTCCTCCGGAAGCCTCTTGGAGCGAGCCAAAATTCATACGCGATCCGTGTTGGAAATCTTAAGTATCAAGGCCGCTAATAACCATCGCCAAAATTGGGTTCCATATCAGTCCTATAGTTATATATAGCCGATCCCCAATCACGAACAGACAAAATTGGTCCTATATCGGTTCCCATAACTACATGGTTGAGCCAAAAATAATCTACCAAAATTTTATTTTTATAGAAAATGTTGTCAAAATGTTATTTCTATAGAAAATTTTGTCAAAATTTTATTTCTATAGAAAATTTTGTCAAAATTTTATTTCTAAAAAAAAATTTTGTCAAAATTTTATTTCTATAGAAAATTTTGTCAAAATTTTATTTCTATAGAATTTTTTTCCAAATTTTATTTCTATAGACATTTTTTTCCAAATTTTATTTCTATAGAAAATGTTGTCAAAATTTTATTTTCCCAAAATTTTATTTCTATAGAAACTTTAAACTTAATTATATACGTATTTAAATGGCCTTTTTTAGTTTAATATATACGTCGTATGGACTATGTGGTATATATTACGGTGTTAGGAAGTTTTAAGATACCTTGCCATCGGCAAGTGTTACCACAACCCAAGTAATTCGATTGTGGATGACAGTCTTCAGTAGAAGTTTCTACGCAATCCATGGTGGAGGGTACATAAGCTTCGGCCTGGCCGAACTTACGGCCGTATATACTTGGTTTTTAATTGTAATTTCTTCAATCATAGAAATTGAAAAATAATATGATCTTAATAAAATAATAATACTATCATATAATCTAAGTCTGAGTGATTGTTTCTTTAAATTCCATCACAATAGTTGAATCAATTAAGTTTTAATGAATATTAAAAAAAAAAATAGTTCTCTACTTGATAAATAATAAATTATTTAAAGTTTAGGAAAAGTTTAGGAAAATGTAGATGAATTTTAGAAAATGTTAAACTATATTGCAAATGCCGTCGTTATTTAAAATATTTTTTTTTGACAAATTCGAGAATATTTATTAGACATTATTTATTCATGTGTTAAAGAAAATTTCGTAGTTTGAGGAAAATATTGGAGCAAAAATGTCTTTAGTGCCATACAAAGTTCAAGATAACTGCATTTGTGACAAAATTTATTTCAAGAAATTCTGAACTTTTTTGTGGGACATACGAATTAAGTAAATCTTTATACTTCATTTAATTAAGGTACACAAAAAAATTTAACCAAAACATAATAATAGAACTAAGAATTGAATTGGCTTACATGCCCTGGTTAACTTTTTTGTGTGTACTGAAACACCGGGAGATTAAAAATAAAACCCCAGCAAATAAATTTGGAAGTTCTTCTAAAGGCAAAAAAGCACTTCCAAAAATGTCCTCCCAAAGATGTTCTTTATTTTAAGAACAGAGGAAGTCCATTTAACTCAATTTTTTATAACTCGTTTTTTTCATATTTTTAATGAGTAATTGTAACTTGTTTTATTTGAAATTAGTGAAAAACAGAGTAAGACATAATAAAATGGTGCAAATTATTAAAATTTTATCGAAAAAAAATTCTAGAAATTTGCAAATTTTTGAAGTCAAACGTCTCAGACAAGCGTGAGAACCGTGAGAATGCATAAAAAGTCATACAAAATTATATAAATTATTTATTTGGCAATATTTCACAAAATTTTTTAGTGCACATCCAAAACACTGAATTTGGATCACACCTTAAGAAGTGATGCAAATTCAGGGCTGTTGAAATGGTGGACATCCATCCTATGACAAGCCCATGTTAAATGCACCGCTTCTGCGCCAATTTTGCACCATTTCCGGATCAAAAAAAAAACATTTTCACTGATTTGTTGGCGACGCTTTATTTGCTGGGACTTCTTGTTGCAAACCCCTTTTTTTAATTTTTCCTTAAAGTACAAAACATTTATTTATATATTTTTTTTTCTTTGCTTACTTTCAGAACGAACATCAGAAAACCGATGGTGGCTTGGGAGCTGGAACACCCATGTTCATCACCGAGGTTATGCATGGCTCTGCCTGTAATATTTTGTAAATTGAACGACGAAACAATGGACGAATCGATAACCATTGAAACGATCTTGTTCTATTATTAGCTGAGAATTTATTTATAACAATTTATCAGAAAGTTTTACAAAACCAAAAACAAAAGCCAGATCGGATAGAATCACGACAGTGCTTCTTCTTTATTATACATAGATAAATTAATACATTGATACATTCACAGCTGCATACATATACAAATGTACTCTACACATGCAGATGATGTAGAAATGCACCCAAAACAAAAAAACCCCAAGCATAGATGTACTATTTGGACTGTAATTAAAACAAACACACACACACAAAAAGGAAAATAATCCCCAAAAACGATTCAATTAACAATCAAAGAAATTAAAACAAACGATCAGCTGATATTAAATGAAACAGCATTTCACAAATTTATTTCAACATTTTATGAATTGATATTAACATTTTCATTTTCAGTGTCTTTTTCCTTTGGTGCCAAACACTTTTATTAAAACAAATTAATATAAAAATAAAAACAAAAATCATAAATTTTGATAGATTTGCATCATATTTGCTACAAGACATTATTAAATCCTTGTTTTTCCCTTCGTATAATTAGCATCATAGAAGTAGTTTCGAATAGATTCGTATTAAAAAGAGTTCGGTGTTGAATGGTTATCAAATCCATGCCTGCGCCACTTTTAAGCCACGAATTCGTGTTCGAATGAAAGCCAGCCTTAACTAACGAGTCAATGTTTCTAGGTTTATTCTTCACACGATCTCATATTGTAATGCATTACTAGAGTATCACAAATTTTTGACTTTTCGTTAACCATTTTAGTACATACTTATATGTATTGTGTATATATATATTTTTCTACTTTATAATCATATGCATTGAAAAATCCAAATTAAAAATAAATGAAAACAAAACCTTAAAACCTAAAGATATTAGTATTTACAAAAAAATTAAAAATAAAAATGATTAAATAAATTAACATTCCACCAAACGCGAGCCATTTCTATTACTTATTGGGGAAAGGGTAATGGTTTGGCGTTTATTTTATCCGATAATAGTTTTCCAATTTTAAAACAAAAATATTTAAATCTATGACCAGAGCAACTACACTCAAACCAAAATGAATCCACCAAGAAGGAAAATGTACACCGCAGGAAAAAGTGGCCTTCGAACTAAAAGGAAAAAATTTCAATCATATATGTTTGTCCATTTTATTTCCATTTAAGGTAATTTTTTGTGAAAATATAAAATTTACTGTTCAGTAAAAAAATCCCTAAACTGTAAGCAGTTTGAATAGTTCATTTAACTACGAATAAGGGCTATGGAATTTTACTCATGACTCTATTTTCATTCGCTATGGGTATACGAGAATTACTACTGAAAAAGAAAAATTTTATATTCACCGACTAACAAAGCAATGTCGTCAAAAATCAAAGCAACGAACGCGAACTAAACCAAGTTTCCTCAAAAATTAGTAAAAATTTTCGTTGACAAAGATCACATGCGACTCTTCCTTTCATAAATAGAAAGTTTTTCATACATACGAACGAAACACTCTGCATAGAAAAATATTTTAGTTCATTCGTACTAAGAAGTATGCAAACCTTTCAAAACTTAAAGGGAAACACACTTGTTAGAATATGATTTTCCTAAATTTCTATTGTCTACCCTGTAATCGATGACCTGCATCGTAAATCGATGTGTGTTGCGCGTGGGTGTAAATCCGATATAGTTCTGCGGCGGTCGGTTGTTTTTGCGTTGGAATCGCGTTTGTTTTGGTAATAAGCCGGAGATGATCTGACTGTAATAAATATATGGTAAAAATAAATATACATAAATAACAAATAAAATATTTGTTTATTTTAAATTAGTTGAGAAAAAATTTTCGTTTTTTTAAAATAAAATCTATCAATGGTCTCGTGATAGTGGTATAAAGAAGAAAACACAAGCAGAAATACACCCTTTCATTTGTCTCAATTTTGGATCTTCAATATCAGGTAATATTCAGTGACGGCTTAAACGCTTTTGGGCACAAAAAATGTTTTCTTGTTTTATATTTGTAGTATTGAAATTGTAAAGGAGAAAAATCGTTAGGCAGCAACATATTTAAAAGTGAAAAAGTACAAGAAGAAGAAAAAGTGCGTTTTACAGTCTGAATAATATCACACGGAAGATTGGAATAGTGGAATAAATAAACTAATATTTCAAAAAGAGATTCCGATTGTCGTTGATTCTAATTAAATATATTCAATATTATTAATAACATGTCTTTTATTGAAGATAAAATTGGCTTATAGAAATAAATAAAATTGTATTTAAAAACGAAGGTAACTCAGTTTAATTATGAAGTAATAAGTTTTACCTACAATGGTTGTATAGAGATTTATGTGCGTGAAAGTGAATGAAACAAATTTCAATTAAAAATCATTCCATAAATATGAAATTCAAATTGTTAAATTTTCATTCATGTAGTATATGGTAATAAAATATCAGAAATGTTAACTTATATAATGGAATGCATTATTCCTAATTTCTACGAAAATCACAAATCGGCTTCAAACCAAATAAGAATGCTTTGGCGCTAATACGAAGTGTCAACTTTCTCAGCAATGGACTTCATTTTTACTTAAAGAAGGGGTCACTATTATTCTGGGTGTACGGTAAAAATTTTTTCAAACTAAAATAGTGCATCGAATACCAATCATAAGGGACGTGGAAACAAATGAGGAAACACTCACTCGATCCCAAAATACCAAAATTTGTGTAACATTGTATTTCTAATGAAAAATTTTTTGTCAACAATTTATGTTCTATTGAAAATTTGCCAATAATTTTATTTCTATAGAAAATGTTGCCAAAATATGTATTTCTATAGAAAATTTTGTCAAAAATTTATTCATCTATATGAAAATTTTGTTCAACATTTTTATTTCTAATAGAAAAATTTGTGCTAAAAATTTCTTATTTCTAAAGAACATTTTGTCAACATTTTATTTCTATAGAAAATTTTGTCAAACAAATGTATTTCTATATGAAATTTTGTCAAAAATTTTATATTCTATAGAAAATTTTGTCAAAAATTTTATATTGCTACTGAAAAATTTTGTAAAAATTTTATTTCTATAGAAAATTTTGTCAAAATTTTATTTCTATAATGAAAATTTTGTCAACATTTTTACTTACTATAGAAAAATTTGTCAAAATTTTATTTCTGAAGAAATTTTTTTCCAATTTAATTTCTATACGAAAATGGTTCTCAAAATTTTATTTCTATAGAAAATTTGAGCAAAATGTTATTGTCCCTATAAGAAAATTTGTCAAAATTTTATTTCGCTCTCAAAAATTTTGGGTCAAATTTTATTTCTATAGAAAATTTCTACTCAAAATTGTAATTTCTATATGAAAATTTGTCCAAAATTTGTAAGCATTTCTATAGAAAATTTTGTCAAAATTTTAATATTTCTACTTGAAAATTTTTGCTCAACATTTCATTTCTAAAATAGAAAAATGTTCTCGAAATTTTATTTCTATAGAAATTGAAGCAAAATGTATTTCTATAAGAAAATTTTGTCAAAATTTTATTATTTCGTCTCAAAAATTTTGGTCAAAATTTTATTTCTTAACAAAAAAATTTTGTCAAAATTTTATTTCTATAGGAAAGATTTTATTCAAAAATTGCTACATTTCTATAGAAAATCTTTGTCATATAATATTGTACATTTTCTTATTAGAAAATTTTTTTTGTCAAATTTTATTTCTACAAGAAAATTTTGTCAACATTTTTTCTATAGAAAATTGTTTTGCATCAAAAAATGGTGCTTGATTTCGCTATGATGCAATTTGTTCGTCACTATTGTTATATTCTAAAGAAAAATTTTGTCAGAATTTATTTCTATAGAAAATTTTGATCATAAATGTTTATTTCTCTCTAAAGAAAATTTTGACAAATTTCTTTAGAAATAGAATTTTGACAAATTTTTCTATAGCGAAATAAAATTTTGACAAAATTTTCTAAAAAGAAATAAAAATTTGACAAAATTTTCTTTAGACAATAAATATTTGACTGACAATTTTCATATAGAAAAAAATTTAGACAAAATTTTTTTAAAAAAATAAAATTTTCTATGACAAATTGATAAATTTTCTATAGAAAAGTGGACCAGATTTGCTAAAAGTAATTTTGACAAAATCTTTCTTCTAGAAATAAAATGTTGACAAAATTTACTTTAGAAATAAAATGTTGACAAGAAAATTCTAGTAGAAATGAAATTTTGACAAAAATTTTCTTAGAGAATAAAATTTTGTCAAAAATTTTATTCTATAGAATAAATTTATGCAAAATTTGTATTCTTTAGAAATAATTTGTCAAAATTTCATCTATAGAAATTCAATTTTGACAAAATTTATTTCTATAAGAAAATTTTTTGTCAACATTTTATTTCTATAGAAATTTTGATCAATGTTATTTTATATGAAATTACAACATTTTACTTTCTAAAGAAAATTTGTCAAAATTTTTTTCTGTAGAGAGAATTTTGATCAAATTTTTATTTCTACGACAATTTTGTCAGAGAAATTTTTATTCTATACGGTGTAAACATTTTGTCACAATTTTTATTTTTAGAGAGGTAAATTTTTGTCAATCATTTTATTTCTAAGTAAAATTTATTGTCAAAATTTAATTTCTACAATGAGAAATTTTGTCCAAACAATTATATTTCTAAAAGTAATATTTTACTCAAAAATCTTATTATTTCTAGTAGAAAATTTTGTAATAATTTTATTTTTATAAAAAATTTTGATCTAAATTTTGATTTCTCTATATGAAATTTTGTCAAAATTTTAATGTCTAAAAGAAAATTTTGTCCATAATTCTATTTCTTTAGAAAATCTTTATCAAAATTTTATTTGCGCTATAGAAAAATTTGTCAAATTTTATTTCTATAGAAAAATTGTCAAAAATTTTAATTTCTATCGAAAATTTGTCAAATTTTTTAATTCTGTGAAAAATTTGTCAAATTTTTAATTCTATTAAAAAGGAAAATTTTGTTCAAAATTTTATTTCTATAGTATGAATTTTGGTCAAAATTTTATTCTATAGACAATTTTTGTCAAAATTTTATCTCTATAGACAAGATTTCTATTTCTATAGAAAAAATGTTGGTCCAAATTTCATTTCTATATTGATAAAATTTGTCAAATTTATTTCTATTTAAAAATTTGTCGCAATTTTTATTTCTATAAATAGTGCAACTTATTTCTATATGAAAAATATTTTTACAAATTGTTATTTCTTATAATGATTGAATTTTGCATACCATTTATTCTTCTTATATGGAATTTACCAAAATTTTATTTCTGATAGAAAATGTTGCCAAAAAATTTCATTTCTATAGAAAAATTCTGTCAAAATTTTATTTCTAATTTAAGAATTTTTTTTCAATTTTATATCTAGTAGAAAGATGTTGTCGCACATTTTATTTCTATAGAAATTTTATTCAATTTCAATCAATTTTTTCTTTTAAAATTTTATTTCTAAACAAAAATTTTTGTCAAAAATTTTATTTCTATAGAAAATTTTATCAAAATTGTACATTTCTATAGAAAATTTTGTCAAAATTGTACATTTCTATAGAAATTTTTTTGTCAAAAAATTTTATTTCTAAAGAAAATTTTGTCAACATTTTATTTCTATAGAAAATTTTGTCAAATGTTATTTCTATTGAAAATTTTTGTCAACATTTTTTATTTCTAAAGAAATTTATGGTCAAATGTTTCTATATGAAATAAAATTTTGACAAAATTTTTTAGAAATAAAATTTTGACAAAATTTTTCTATAGAAACTAAGAATTTTGAAAAATTTTCTTTAAGAAAATAAATGTTGACAAAATTTTTCTTTAGTTAAATAATAATGTTGACAAAATGTTCTATAGAAATAAAATTTTGACAAAAATTTTTCTTTAAGAAATAAAATTTGACAAATTTTTCCTATAGAAATAAAGATTTTGAACAAAATTTTTCTTTAGAAATAAAATGTTGACAAATTTACTTTAGAAAAAAAATTTTTGACAAAAAAAATTTGATATAGAATATGTACAATTTTGACAAAATTTTCTATAGAAATGTACAATTTTGTCAAAATTTTATTTCTATAGAAAATTTTTAATCAAAATTGTACATTTCTATACGAAAATTTTGTCAAAATTGTCCCATTTCTTAGAAATTTGTTTTGTCAAAATTTTATTTCTAAAGAAAAATTTGTCAACATTTTATTTTCTATAGAAAAATTTTGTCAAATGTTATTTCTATAATGAAAATTTTGTCAACATTTTATTTCTAAAGAAAATTTTGTCAAATTTTATTTCTATAGAAAATTTTGTCAAAATTTTATTTCAAAGAAAATTTTGTCAAAATTTTTATTTCTATAGAAACATTTTTGTCAACATTTTATTTCTTAAAGTAAATTTTTGTCAACATTTATTTCTAAAGAAAATTTTGTCAAATTTTATTTCTAAAGAAAATTTTGTCAACAATTATATTCTTCTAAGAAATTTTATCAAAATTTTATTTCTATAGAAGATTTTGTAATAATTTTATTTTATAAAAAATTTGTCTAAATTTTATTTCTTATTGAATTTGTGGGTGACAGAAGATGTTAGGTGTCTAAAGAAAATTTTTGTCAAATTTTTATTTCTTTAGAAAATTTTATAAAAATTTTATTTCTGATAGAAAAATTTGTCAAAAATTTATTTCTAATGAAAAATTTCAAAATTTTATTTCTATCGAAATTTTTGTTCAAAAATTTTAATTCTGCACTAAAAATTTTGTCAAAATTTTAGTTCTAGTAGAGAGAGATTGTGTGGTCCAAAATTTTATTTCTATAGTAAATTTTGTCCCAAAATTTATTTCTATAGACAATTTTGTCAAAATTTTATCATCTATAGAAAATTTTATTTCTCTATAAGAAAAATGTTGGCCAAAAATTCTCATCTTCTATAGAAATTTGTCAAAATTTTATTTCTATTAAAAATTTGTGTCGCAATTTTATTTCTATAGAAAATTTTGCCAACTTTTTATTTCTATAGAAAAATTTTTCAAAATTGTATTTCTTTAGAGAATTTTGTCAACATTTTATCTCTATAGGAAATTTTACCAAAATTTTATTTCTATAGAAAATGTTGCCAAAATTTCATTTCTATAGAAAATTTTGTCAAAATTTTATTTCTATTAAAATTTTTTTCACAATTTTATATCTATAGAAAATGTTGTCCACATTTTATTCTAATAGAAATTTTATTCAATTCTCAATTACGAATTTTTTTTGTCAAAATTTTTTTTTTTTTTTTAAAATTTTTTTTTTCTATCAAAAACTTTGTCAAAATATTTATATTCTATTGAAAAAGTTTTGTATAGAAAAATTTGTAAGTTACGCTCTTAGTTATATGCCGAAGCAAAGAGTGCAGAGCAGCAAGCAAATAGTTAACATGCTCAAGCCTATCTGCGAAACGAAGCAGATGTGGCAAAGCAAACCAACTCTAAGCAAAATGTTATTTTTGCGATAGGGATCATGGAATATTTCTGCCGCAAAGAACGTTGTTTTCTCGATAACACATTAAGAAAAAACATGGGTTACGACAAACATATTACATGTCGCAAAAATAAGATTTTACTCTAGAAGAGATCATAATCCTTCCACTGGTGCACTTTATCCAACTTTAATCAAATCCACTTTAAGTACATTTCGACCTACTGTGGAATGGACATATAAATATATAATGGAAATCCTTATTTCAAATTATTCGCATTTCAACATTGGTGTCGAGTACATGATGGAATACCATGAACATTGCCGCTGACAAAACCAATCATCCCAAGTACTTCAATATGACAAATCCAATCTTTCAATTTTCGCATATTAAAATCAAACATTCCATGACTAAATATGATGTGGCGTAACCTTTGCAATAAATCATTGAATTCGACTTCTTAGCACCTCACCAATAATGGAAACCTCTGCCATGTCATCTCCATTCACCCCAATCCACATGAGTAATGGAATTAAATAAATTCATTGTGTAAATCTATGACCCCTTTTTTTGGAAATATGCTTTATACATCCATCCTCCTAACCATGTGGAAATAGTGCCACTCATCACAACCGCAAATAAATAGGGCCATGAAATCTGCTCAACACACA
>PGFW01026913.1:16168-28403 GCA_003123925.1 Haematobia irritans
TATGAGAAGAAACTGGCGCTATATATTGATTTTTATATCGGATTCTATCGATTCTATGGGATGCTATTCACGCTGCCTACAGTTTAGTAAAAAATTTCTATCAAATGGTAGATTTTACTACTGTGTGGTAGATTGCATAGAATTTTAAACTGTTTGGTAGACTGTTGCAAACATATTCCTCTCCAAGCTAAAGACCATAATCATAAATAAGAATAAAATGTTGACCAAATTTTCTAACAGAACTAAAATTTTGGACAAAATTTTTATAGAAAATAACATTTTGGCAAAATTTTTAAGACATAAATTTTGACCAAATTTTCTAGAAATAAAATTTTGACAAAATTTTCTATAGAAATTAAAATTTTGTAATCCCAAATATTGTGATAAAATTCTATGTAATAAAAATTTGTGAAAAATTTGCCCAAAATTTTTCTATTTAAATAAAATGTTAACAAAATTTTCTTATAAGGAAATAAGAATTTTAACAAATTTTCTATTGAATAATAATAATATTGACAAAAATTTTCTATTAGAAATAAAATTTGACAAAATTTTTATTTGAAATAAAATGTTGAGAAAATTTTCTATAGAAATACAATTTTGACACAATTCTTCTATAGAAATAAAATTTTAACAAAATTTTCTATAGAAATAAATTTGGCCAAAATTTTTTAGAGACATTAAAATTTTGGACAAAATTTTCTATAGAAAATAAAATTTGAGCAAAATTTTTCTATTAGAAATAAAATTTTGACAAAATTTTTTTATTGAAAAAAATGTTTGAGAAAATTTCATAGAAAATAAAATTTTGACAAAATTTTCTGTATAGGCACTTAAATTTGACAAAATTTTTTATTTGAAATAAAATTTTGACAAAATGTTCATATAGAAATAAAAATTGACAAAATTTTTAGAGCACATTAAATGCTTGCACTAAATTTTCTATAGAAATAAAAATTTGCACTAAATTTTCATATAGAAATAAATGTTGACAAAAATTGTCTATTAGAAATAAAATTTGACTTAAATTTTTCTATAAGAAATAAAATTTGAACAAATTTTCTATGAAATAAAATTTGACAAAATTTTCTATAGAAATTAAACTTTTGACTAAATTTTCTATAGAAATAAAATTTTGACAACAATTTTCTATAGAAATAAAATTTTGACAAAAAATTTCTTCTATAGAAAGAAAACTTTGACTACATTTCTATTGAAATAAAATTTTGACAAAACTATAGGCAAATAAATGTTGAGCAAAATTTTCTATGAAATTTAGAAACAAAATTTTCTATAGAAACAAAATTTTGACAAAATTTTCTATAGAAGTAAATTTTTGACAAAATTTTCTATAGCAAATAAAATATTGCATTTTTTCTCGCGAAAAAAAAATACTGCCTACTAATTTTTCTATAGCAAACTAAAATTGAGAAAAGTTTCTATAGAAATAAAATTTTGACAAAATTTTCTATAGAAATAAAATTTTGACAAAATTTTCTATAGAAATAAAATTTTGACAAAATTTGTCTATAGAAATAAAATGTTGACTAAAATTTTTCTATAGAAATACAATTTGACTAAATTTTCTATAGAAATAAAATTTTGACACAAAATTGTCTATTGAAAAAAATTTTGACAAATTTCTATACGAAATAAAAATTTGACAAAATTCTATTTGAAATAAAATTTTGACAAAATTTCTATAGAAAATAAAATTTTTTGCAAAATTTTCTATAGAAATAAATTCTGACAAAATATTTATAAAACTAAATTTTGGCAAAATTTTCTATGGCAATAAAATGTAATTAATTAATTAATAAAAAAGTGGCCACAACGTGGCCAAAAGGGCCACAAAAGTAAACTATGTAATTAAGTGGCACAAAAGTGTTAACGCTTAGCAATGTAGCAAATTTTTCTAGGCGTCTATTGACCATTGAATTAGAGTATAGTATTAATAACATTTTACTACGCAGAGTTGAAAGTACTTTGGACTTGGGAGTGGTTTTTGATCCGAAGTTCACGTTCAACTTGCACATTGATTACATTGTTCCTAAGTCATATTCTCTCTTAGCTTTCGTTATGAGAAATGCTAAAGATTTCACAAATCCGTACCAACGGCCGTTATTCAGGGGGATGAGGGCGGAATTCAAACCCCCCGAATATGAATAGAATATTTTTATATTAAATTAAATATATATTTTTATGCTGCCATAGAAAAATCTTTATCGAAGATGTTGAAGAAAAGCTGGCAGTTTTATTTTGAAAAACGCTTCCTATAAACTTGCCCACAAATCATATAATATTAGTTTGAAACGCCCGTCAAATCGACCACTCCGAAAAAAAACATAACTTGATTTTTGTTCGAAGTTGTCGTTTGAGAGGGCGTTTTCAACTATATCTCTATGATTTGGTGCAAAGTTTAATAGGTAAAGCGTATTCAAATAAACCGTCCAGCTTTATCTTCAACATCTTCGATAAGATTTTCCTATGCCAGCTAAAAATATATATTTATTTATAAAAAATATTCATTCATTTCGGGGGGGGTTTGATCCCCCTCATCCCCCCCTGAATACGGCCTTGGTACGGATTTGTGAAATCTTTAGCATTTCTCATAACGAAAGCTAAGAGAGAATATGACTTAGGAACAATGTAATCAATGTGCAAGTTGAAACGTGAACTTCGGATCAAAAACCACTCCCAAGTCCAAAGTACTTTCAACTCTGCGTAGTAAAATGTTATTAATACTATACTCTAATTCAATGGTCAATAGACGCCTAGAAAAATTTGCTACATTGCTAAGCGTTAACACTTTTGTGCCACTTAATTACATAGTTTTACTTTTTGTGCACTTTTGCCACGTTGTCCATTTTTATTATTCTTATACATTTTATTCCCAGTAGAAAATTTGCAAATTTAGTTTCTATAAAATATTTTGTCAGAATTTTTTTCTATAGAAAAGATTCTTGCAAAAATTTTTTCTATAGAAAATTTTGTCAATAATTTTATTTCAATAAGAAAATTTTGTCAAAATTTTATTTCTATAGAAAATTTAGTTCAAATTTTATTTCAATAGACCAATTTTTGTCAAAATTTTATTTTCTATTAGAAAATTATAGTCAAAATTGTATTCTATAGAAAATTTAGTCAAACATTTTATTTCTATAGAAAATTTTGTCAAAAATTTTTATTTCTATAGAAAATTTGTCTAAAATTTTTATTTCTATAGAAAATTTGTCCAAAATTTATTGTTATATAGAAACTTTTCGTTCAAAAATTTTTTTATTCTATAGAGAAATTGTAAGCAGTATTTTTTTTCCAAAAAAATTGCAATTAATTTTATTTTCTATAGAAAATTTGTCAAAAATTACTTCTATAGAAAAATTTTGTCAAAATTTTTTCATAGACAAATTTGTCTAAATTTCATAAAAATTTTCTCAACAATTTATTTCCTATAGAAAATTTTGTCAAAATTTTATTTCAATAGAAAATGTAGTCAAAGTTTTCTTTCTATAGAAAATTTTGTCAAAAATTTTATTTCTATGAGAAAATTTGTCAAAATTTTATTTCTATAAGAAAAATTAGTCAAATTTTATTTCAATAGACAAATTTTGTCAAAATTTATTTCATTAGAAAATTTTGTCAAAATTTTATTCTATAGAAAAAATTTAGTCAAATTTATCAATAGACAATTGTCAACATTTCATATTTTCTATAGAAAATTTAGTCAAATTTTATTCTATTAGAAAATTAGTCAACATTTTATGTCTCTAAAAAATTTTTGTCAAAATTTATTTCATAGAACCAATTTTGTCAAAATTTATTTCAATAGAAAATTTTTGGTAAAAATTTAAGTCCTTATAGAAAATTTTGTCAAAATTTTATTTCTATAGAAAATTTTCGTCAACATTTTTATTTCAAATAAAAAATTTTGTTCAAAATTTTAAATTTCTAATAGAAAATTTTTCAAAATTTTATTTCTATAGAAAAATTTTGTCAAAATTTTATGTCTCTAAAAAATTTTGCCAAATTTTTATTTCTATAGAAAAATTTGTTAAAATTTTATTTCTATAAAAAATTGGTGTCAAAATTGTATTTCTATTATAGAAAATTTTCTCAACATTTTATTTCAATAAAAAATTTTGTCAAAATTTTATTTCTATAGAAAATTTTGTCAATATTTTATTTCAATAGAAAATTTTGTTAAAATTTTATTTCTAATAGAAAATTTTCGTTAACATTTTATTTAAATAGAAAATTTTGCAAAATTTTCACAAAATTTTATTACTATAGAAAATTTTATCACAATTTTGGGATTATCAAAATTTTATTTCTATAGAAAATTTTGTCAAAATTTTATTTCTTAAAATTTTGTCAAAATTTTATGTCTCTGAAAAACAATTTTTGCCAAATTGTTATTTCTATAGAAGATTTTTTGGTCGTGGGGAAAGTTGAATAGTTTTAGTTGTGTAGAATGAGTTTGGGTCAACATTTGGATTTTCTATTGTCAGTGAATTAGCGTCTTAGTTGCCGAGAGGAATTATTCATTGCCAAAGTCTAAGCCAAAACATTAAAAATCTAGCAATCTACCACACACAGTAGAAAAATCTAACATTTTGGGTAGAATTTTATAACGTGTAGCAAGCGTGAATAAGCATGACCATAGAATCCGATAAGAATCCGATATAAAAAATATTATATAGCCCAGTTCTTCTCATAGCGCTGCGTATACGATAAATACTCGTATGCTTCACATAATCCACACTTTAATTTTATTACCTATGCCATGCAATTATCTATGAATTTCCCCCACATCCCATACTAGCCCACCGTAGACCAATCACGCTAATTACCGTTTTGAAAAATATTCAAATTTCCAGACACATTCCCAATCATATAAATCCCATACTACCATTACAAGACGAACCAAAAAATCACGTCTCTACAACACTGCGATTCTTATTGCACTTTTCATGCTGTCATCATTGGCATCATCATCTTTTCGTCGTCGAGATATTCGATAATGGTGATGATGAAGATGTGGTCGACTGTCTAACATGCCATCGCAATCAGTCACATTACAAAAACACATTTAAATAAAACCGTCTCTCACATCCACACACACTAACACCCATACCCTCAAATTCTTATGGCATTCTTTGGCATTATCCAATGGAATTCTTTAGTCTACAAGAAAATCAAAACTATTGCATACTTTTGGGAGATTTCTTAATAAATTCTTTTATTGTTCTGCGGTGTATCGCTAGCGAGTGGCCTGAAAAAAATGTGGACTTAGGTATTTTTGATCTCACTCAACTCTAACACCTTCTTTACCATTGCTATCTATATCCAACGTCACATCCATTCCAAATCCTTGTCACTGTCAATGTTCTTAATATGTCATATGTATTTGTCTCACACATGTCTATGTGATGAAAATGGGAAATTTTGTGGCGTATCAGGGAATTACTGTGGATTGAGTCCTTTTGATGATTCTCTAATGTTTGCCACGTAATGCTCATAGATCTACGTGTTTTGCAGCAGCATGCCATGTGGTGACTATGATCATGTTAGAGTAAATTCCATTGTAAGCGTAGGGGCCACTGTACTGTGAATGTTGCATGGGGGGGAAAATGGTGAATCGTTTGGGTGATGGCAAACAGTGATGGTGATGGCTTAGAAAAGGTATTCGACTTTTGGATATTTGAGTAACGAAGAACATGGTCCAAGTAGGTAATGCGAAAAAATTATCTGATTCTTTGGAATATATGACTCGAAGAAGACGTTAACGGACGAGGATTTTCAAATTGTTCACAAAAATCGTCATCTCATAAAAAACGACAATTTTTTTTTGAAAAAAAAATTTGTCAACACACGCTTTTCCCAAAGCGAAATTATTTGAAATTAAGGGAAGTCAAGGAGGTAACATCTATTTGCTTGCATACTTTAGGCTGCTCATTGATGTTTATAGGTGTAGCGTGTACCGATGTGCCGCTTAGTTGCACATTTGCCTCATTTTTTCATGTAGCTGATCATTTTTGTATTTTAAACTAACACTTTTTCACTTTTGTGTCACTTTTTCCCATGATCTGCTCACTTTCTAAATAATTTTCTGTTTTTGCCAAACGCTTTTTGTTAATGATGTGTCACTTTTTAGTTAATTTCTTTTGTATCTACAACATTATTTCTAAAAATTTTAAATAAAATGTATCATAAAAATAAGGATGTATTACGTGTCTAGAAACTGTCCTTTCTCATATTTATGGATTTTTAAGCGAAGACATATATACCAGTCTAGAAAGTATGGCAAAACCATTTGTCAGTAGGTGTAATAGACAGTTTATTCTGCGTAAGGATAAACAAACCAATTGAAAGTCATATCATTTGATTTGTCTTAATTGGTCCCTTCGAATCATAAACGTCACTCAATAGAGAAGGTCCAAACATATACGAATATCGAACTGATTGCTCCCTCAAAAAAGCGCTAGAAAAGCTACTGTGAGTCGCAAATAACTTGAATGAGGAAAAGTTAGATAGCCCCTTTTGACTTAACAGCATTTAAAAAGTGTTGCGTAGTAGGACCAGCTAAATCGGTAGCAATCATTGACAGAGAAAGTTTCAACACTGGTTAGAATCACACACAACCGAATTACCCAACAAAAAAGCGTCCCAGAAAAAGTAATGAAAATTTTCTTTTTGGATCCGGAAGTGGCTGCTAAAATTAACGCAGAAGCGATGATTAAACTATGTGCTGTTATAGGAGCGGAAGTAACTCCATTTCAACAGCCCAGTTGCCACTCGAATTTGCCATTCACTTCTTAGAGTGTGATCCGAATTCAATGTTTGGATGTAAATTGAAAATATTCTGTGATAATATTGTCAAATAAATTAATTTTTTATAATTTTTAATGGATTCTACCGCTAGTCGGAAACGCTTGTGACATCAAATATTTTGCCAAACAATGAACAATTTTTTCAGATTGGTTTTTATCATTTTTTTTCGAAAAATAATTTAAATGATGTTACCATTTTATAATCATTACTCCGTTATAATGTATGTTGAACAAAAAAAGTTAAAATTTACCCATTAAAACTAATGAAAAGAATTCAAGTTATAGAAAAAATATTAATTAAAAAGAACTTCCTGCCGGTAGTTAAATAAAAAACATCAATGGAGCTGCACCCTTCTGGAATAGCTTTGAAAGTTGTGCCTTCCGGAAGAACTTCCGAAATTTTTTTTGCTGGGACCTGGGTTAGGGCTGCCTCTATATATGTCTGATACCTAAAGGGGTATAAATGCCACAAAATTTAGCAAAAAGGTTAATCTTCATGCGGAATGTAACGAGACGTTATAATATACTTTCGAGCAAAACGACGTTAAACTTTTTTTTCAACACATGAAAAAAATATCACTAAATATTTCAATTATTTTTTTTAATTTTGGTAAAAAATATTGCTATTAAAAAATCAAATAATTTTGTGCTGGATAGAACAAAAATATTTTTTGTGCGTCTTCTTGATTTCTTAAAAACTCTGGAAAACTGTTTTCGCCACTTGAAGCACCCCGAAACAAGCACCATAATTCGAGATGCTAATAGTGAAACGAAACTTTCACTTTCTGGAAATTGGGCTTAAGAAATGACTTTGGTCCTCATCAAGGAATTGATTTAACAACAAGTCCCAGATTTATATTTGAATCATCTTTGGTTTGTGAATTTCTTTATAAAATTTGTAATTTTGTTAAATTTTTGGACATCTTTGTGGTGAATGTTCTTGGCATGAGTGATTAAAATTGGCACTTTTTGTTTTTGTAACATTACACGCAATGTGGTGACCAATTTTCTGATAATGCTCCCACATAAATCAATATTCTCAAATTTTGCCTTCCTAAGCGAAAACTCATCTGATTACTTCCAAATCCGGAATAAGTTTTGGAGCATCTTGGTGGTGAAATTTCTTAATAAGGGCGCTGTTAAAGTTCGGGCAATTTTTGTGCTTGCTTGTAAACAGTTACAAATGTGGTGACGATTTCTGATAAGGCTCCGACATACAATCAATATTTTCTCCAAATTTCCTTCATAAAGAAACATCATCTGATTACTTCCACAAATCCAGGTTATGTTTTGGAGAAACTTGGTATGTATTTTTATATGGAATGCTTAAAAGTGGCAAATTTCTTTGTGGTTCTTGTAACATTCCAAATGTGGCTGACCAATTTTCTGATAAGTTCTATATAATAATTTCCCCCAAATTTCCTGTTTACTTACATAAAAGTTACAAAATGTTATTGCATACTTTGAGGGGCGTCCTAATATAGTTACCTAAAAGCGAGATTACTAACCGAAAATGTACCATGAATTATTATGATCGATCCAAGAACACAAAAATATTTCCAAAATATTTCCCAATGTAAAAAGTTGATTGACACCCATGTCTCCGATATCTCCACATTCAATTCCAACTTCCATTATTCACGTCAAATCTGACGAACGTGAAAATTTGGGTGTTCTTAATCCACAGTCTCTTTTTGAACTTTTCTGTAACCAGCGGGGTTGCACAATCACCCACAAAATTCAATAAGGCGAAATCAAAATAAGTGGATCAATAGACTATATCTATAATTATTATTATTTTTAATTAAAAATGACGCCGTTTATATAAAACTCCATGCTTTAAGATATAAAACATTTCAAATTTTTTTACTGCGAGTTACTTTTTATTAAACCGGAAAATAAACCATTCCTTGGACATAAATTCAAACTCGTTTTACCATAGTTACTTTTGCAAATGAATTGATTTCACGAAAATGCGTGAAAGTGGATTGTAGCGACACCAAAAATTGTGGATGAGTGCACCATTCACCTGGAAGTGCGATTTACGAACATATCATGAAGTTGAAATTTTTTCAATTAATAAATTTATGTAAATTTTAATTAAAAATTATTTGATACAAATATAACTTTAACGGAAGATAGAGTCACTTAAAAAATGATCGATTTTTTTTTAATTTTTAACTAAAATTTATTTCCAAACAATCAAGTTGTTTAATCAAACAAAACAATACTAAATCAGTAAAGAAAGTTATTGAAAATAGTTAACCTTTTTTAATTAAAAAAATAACGCATATTGCATTCAAACATCAATTAAATTTTTATAGGAATCAATTAAGAAATTTAATTGAAATTTGCAAATAAAATTCAATTAATTTTTTAATCATTTTCGTGATATGAAGCACATTCAATTAAACATATTTTTTTATATAAATTAATTTTTCCCAAATTGCTGTTTTACATTCATAAAAACTTACAAAGTATGCCCTACACATTATACTTTGAGGGGCCCTTACTATAAGACTAAAGTAACCGAATTTAATAAATCGAAAAATGTGACCAAATTATTATGATTATCTATACATAGTTGATATTGAATCCTATACAAATCTCACCCCTTGTAGTATATAGCAAATTATGTATTTATTATTTTCCACATTTTATTAATTCCAAATTCCACTGTCTTCACTGCTATCAAATAGCTTAGGTTTTTCTATATTTTGCCCATGCTGTGAAAAATCCCCACATTAGTTAAATTACGCTGTTTTTAGCTTGTGATGTAAGCAATTCAGTGTTAGAATTGGCGCTTTTTGAATAAGTTTTGAAGTTAGAAAATGTAAGAGATTCATCTTGACATTCCGTTGATGTCTAATGTACGTTGATTTAGAAGCTAAATCGTTGTGGTCTGCCAGTGGCCAGATAATGGTAAAGTTAATGTTGCTAGGATATTAGGAAATCATAATGCTCGAAATTTAAATACTTAGTCAAATATTACCATGAAGGTTTAAAATTATTGAAATTACCACAAGATATCAATATTTAAAACATGTGTGGATTATGATTTTATACATTTATGCTTAAATAAACTCTATGAATGGTTTGATATCAAATATTATGCCTAAATAAGATTACTAAATATTTGGTGGTGAGTGAAAATGTATGCATGCTACTATATAAATATACAACACCATAATATTTTGCGTCTTATTCTTAATTGTAATTTTTGAGAAAAAAATATATAAATAGAATTTAAGTAAATGCCAAACACATGCCATCTGGTAAGCTCTTGATACATTACACCTAAAAGTATGCTAATAAATTGGAAAATTTCCTAACAATTATCATAGATATTCATATTCAAGTTATCCTACTGACTATTGTTTAATTATTAATGTATGCTAATAATTTCAAGGATTTTTCAATGAACACAGAAAGAAAAACTACTGTTTACATTTGTACAATGTCGAATAAAATTAAATTATAAATCTGTTGGTTAATTTGTTTGCATTATTCTAAATTGTAGGAAAAATATAATCCTACCTTGTTTTGACCCTTTGTGTGTTTTAGTTCGTTGAATATCTATTCCATGTGAAGAATTACTTACAATGCAAACGTATACACCAATACAAAGATTGTGCAACACATTAAGCACTGCTCTGAAAATATGTATATTGTAGAATGGACACACTTGAGACAATAAAACCTTCTGTGATATCCATATACAAAATATTCGGCAAATTATTACCTACTTCTCTATATTTTAACATCAAAGTCTGGTTTAGTCTGACGCATTGATGGTAAATTGTCCAATCAATTATGGAGGAGACAAATCAGTTTTACCATTTCCACACAAATAGAGTGTCATTGAATTGGATGGATTATGTGTAACACAAGCGCAAAGAGAAAACATTAGCTTCACTTAAGCTCATTACATAAAAATGATGCCCATAGGAAAGTCGAATGGTTAGTTATTCAATTTAATTATTACCGACCTACCATTTGCCATTATCTCCGAAAATGACTCTTTAACGAAGTAGCATATTAATTTTCGCATTGCTCATTTATAAGAAATATTAAAAAGCTTTGATAAAAGGTGAAGTGTTGTAGGATTAATATCAAATAAAAATAATATATCTACTATCTTATATCCTCAACAAATAATTATACTTTAGTCTATTACGTTTGTAACACATCAATATTGCCCTAAGACCCCAAAAGAGTATATATATTCTGGTCGTGGCTGAAATTCTATCGGATGCTGAGCATGTCCGTCCCCGTCCTCTGTTGAAATCACCTGAGACTTTCAACGAAACAACTGAAACTTGGCACAAGTAGTTGTTATTGATTATGGTTCTTGAATGTATTGCAAATTGGCCATATCGGTCCACTTTTACGTATAGCCCCAACTATACAACGGACCCCCAAACTATTAGCTTGCGGATTGCCTCTAAAGATAAGAAAATTCATCCGACCGGCTGAAAAATATTGCGTAACATGTTAATATGGTTCTCCTAACAAGCCATGCAAAAATTGCGATCCACATCGGTAATATAATTATATATAGTCCCCCCATATAAACCGAATCCACCGATTTGGCCTTGCGAGCCTCTAAGAGAAACAAATTTCATCCGAGCGGCTGAAATTGGACATAGATGTGTAATGCCGTTTCTAATCACCACTGCTAAAAATTGGCTCCATATCCTCCTTAATTTATATATTGCCCCCCATTATGAAAGCCGCATTCACCAGAATTTGGACCTACCCGGAGCTCTTGGAAGACCAATATTCATCTGATTCAGTTGAAAATTAGGTAACGTTTGATGTATAATATATGCCCTCAAAACACCATGCAAAATTGCGTACGAATCGTCCATAAAATCTATATATCAGGCCCCATATAAAACGTATCCCCAGCATTGCAACCTCGCCGGAAGCATCTTTGGAAGATCAAAATTCTTCCCATTTCCGTTTGAAATTTGGTAGTGATGTTAGTCTCTAACAACTTGCAAAAACCGATCCCCTATTGACCTCCGGAGCCTCTTAGAGCGACCCTAAAATCATCCGAAATCCGCGGTTGAAATTAGTACGTGGGTGTTTTAAGGTCTTTAATAACCATGCAAAAATTAGTCCACAATTCTCTCTCTGGGAATGTGTCTGGAAATTTGAATATTTTTCAAAACAAAAATTCAGTATGGGATAAAATGCATGGCATAGGAATAAATTAAAGTGTGGATTATGTGAAGCATACGAGTATTATCGTATACCACCTATGAGAAGAACTGGGCTATATATATTTTTATATCGGATTCTATCGGATTCTATGGGATGCTATTCACGCTTGCTACAGTTAGTAAAATTCTACCAAAAATGGTAGATTTTCTACTGTGTGGTAGATTGCTAGAATTTTT
>PGFW01026916.1:51597-63361 GCA_003123925.1 Haematobia irritans
ATTGAAGTAAAGTCCCTCCAAACGAATTAGAATTTTGGATAATGGTATGTTAACTTGCATGGATACAAACAATATCACATTACATATTTGAAAAGACTCAGATTTTGAGGTCCTAAGAACTGTGTATTTACACTCATGCAAAACAACCGGGCCATAGAAAATATTGGATAGTTTAGAAGAATACACGTGAGCAAACTCCCGACATTTCAAGTATGTTCCCGAACAAAAATATTCATGCCTTCAATAAGCAAAAGGTTATACGGAGAAGGAGCTCAATGTAGAAAAACAAAACTGCCGACACAACAGTCCGAGCGAAGGGTATCCACCTCATTCCGGCGAAAACAGGAGAAGTAGTCCCATGGCCCTCGGAAGGAGACATTGATAATCTTGGAAATTTCAAACGCCTCTTCACTGCTATGGCAATCACCTCGCCTAACTCAAAAATTCAAAATCAAGTATCTATGAGTAAAGTGAACACAAATGCAAATGCACCCATTGCTAAAAGTGTTAGGGAGGAGAAGGATATTAAAAAGGAAGAAATCACGTCCCCATCTCCACCAGGTAAAACTGACGATAATGCTAACGAAGAGTCGCAAGAACGGTCCAAAAGTGTTGGCTCGGCAGCAGGTGGAGCAAATATAACTCCAAATCTTGACGGAGTTAATTCTAATATCGGCCTGAGTCCTAATTCTAATTCAGTGTCTTATAATTCCATCTCTCAATGCAAAACCTTGCCCAGAAATCTAAATCATTCAATGGTCAGCAACTCCAAATTTCCCTTCCAGGGGCAGGGGGATGGTCAAGGTATGATGAATTCCTCTAATTGTGGTGGAGGAGGGGGAGGAGGCGATTTTATGCAGCAACAAAATCACGTTTTCGTTTTCTCCACACAACTTGCAAATAAAAGCGCCGATGCCGTTCTCAGTGGCCAATTCCCCACTATTATAGCGTATCATTGTATGCAGCCCTCCACAAAGTTATTTCTTGAAGATTTTCTCAAAAATCCAACAAAAACCAGCAAACAACAGCGGCAGTATTCTATGAACATAATGAATCTTATGCAGTCAGGCGGATTAAATAGACCAGGAGGACAAGCATTTTGGTTAAAATGATATGCAAAATAACAAAAATGCCACAAAGACAGACATTGCGCAATGCAGGCGCTAATAAAAATAGTCCGGTTTGGGATCAAAATACTACTTTGGATAACAAAGTTGGTAATACGGCTAACCCATTAGAAGGCTTCGACCCCCATCAAATTTGTGGTATAAAGGAAGAAGACAAATCAAATATTCCCTCATTGCAAGGAGTAAAAGTGCCAGACGAAAACCTTACACCACAACAACGTCAACATCGCGAAGAGCAACTGGCAAAACTCAAGAAGATGAATAAATTTCTTTTTCCTGAAAATGAAGGCAATGATATACATCCACCTCTTGCCAATAACAGCACCGTAACAAGCGAATCGTCAACAGGCAATTTACCCGGTGCAGTAGAAGCGCTACTTGCGTCAGGCTCTGAGAATAATAATTCCGGAAATGTAGGAAAATATCTTACGCCTGGAAAGGGGTCAATTGAGAATGTCCCGAATTTGGGCGATGATCCCACAGTTGGCGATGCTTCAAATATGGGTGCCATGCAGGCACATAAGCAAGGGTGTATTCCAAAAATGGATCCAAACACAAAACCTGTCAATGCCAGAGGGCGTTTAGAAGAACAAATTAACACAAACATGGAGAGTAATCAAGATATCGTGTCTTCCTTTAACCTAAATAATTGCCCACAGCCCTGTCTCTTATACAGATCCGGACAATTTGACACGGGGTAATAATGTTTCCTCTAATATACCAATGACACAGGAGGAGTGGTCTAAATTTCAGAATAGCCAATTTGGAGACAATTTCAAGTTCAAAGACTCGAAATCAATCAACAATCCTGGTGTGATGATGGACAACCCAATATCCGGTCAACAAAACTCATCATTGTCTCGTTCATTATCTATTGGGGTGTCAGGATTTGGTTTACAATCTTGCTCAAATGCTGGACCCAGTCCAACGAATCGTAGTAACAACGGACCGCCCCCACCCTATCATCAAACTCAGCGTTCCGCTTCAGTGCCGATATCAACACAGTCCCCCACCCACCCTAATTCTAATAACGTCAACCCAGATATTGGTCTCTCTCCTCATGGACCTCGTCCACCGTTTGGTATATCTTCAACACCTCCAATTGTAGACGGACCAAATTCAACAGTTCCAATCAATAACCCCACAAATGCACCACCCTCGTCGTTCGGTAACAACGTTAAAAATATCTATTCGCGTGATGGTTCCAATCTTCCAAATCCAAACCAGATGTTCAATTCACATAGCACATCTGCTCTCAATAATATGTCATCAAATCCAGCATCTCACACTCTTTCACATATGTCACATGCCGAAATGGATTCCATGAACCCTTGCCACAAATTAAAACGGAACAGCCCACAGAAGAGCAAAAGTCCGCTAATCAATGAAATGCAAACTAATCCTGGTATGGAATCAAAATATACAAACTTTGGATTAAATTATCCGAATTGTGGAATGCCACCAATGAACACGCCAAATATGAGACAAAATATGCAAATGCCTCCGCAATTTCGCAGAACGGATAACATACCGTTGAACCCAAATTGCAATCGAGTTAATCAGAACAAAGCTGTTAGCAACTTTGATCCAATTGCATCATTGGCGCAAATGTCTCAACAGTTGACAGGCAGTGCTATGGGACTGAGCTCAATAGGAGGAGGGGGAAACAACAGTTCCCTCATGGATGGAAATACTGGCGAAATGATGGGTGGACCACCATCCGGTCGTGTAAATGACCACTCAATGGATCACTGCAATCAGATGCCAGGTAATAGCTTGGGTATGATGGGTGGCTTGGGAGTTCGATCTGGCCAATTTCCTCCCGATATCAATAGTATGGACCCAATGGATCAACGAATGTTAAATGGTAAATTGGGAATGCCCCCAGGTCACTTCAATCACAATACTTTAACCGGCGTTGGTCTTCGAGATTCAAACATGCCTGGCAACGAAATGATGTCTTCTAATCGATCGATCATGCCTAATCGCCGTATGCCAAACAATTTCGACAACTTTAATATGTCATCGAATGTTCATATAAGGGCCAGTGCTCCAAATACCATACAGTATATGCCAGCGAGAGCTCAAAATATGAATAATATGAGAGTGCCGCCGAACATGGAGTTCTTCCAACGTTATCCGCACGGAAACATGGGAGCTGGTAATCCTTCTGGACACATCAATAACGAAATGACAAACCCCAATATGATGAATATGTTTGGAAATTGTGGACCCAATAGGGGTGGTGGAGGTTTCGATCAAAATGACTTAGGCGTAGACAACAATTTAATGCCCAATGATGCCGCATTCATGAATGTACCCTAAATGTACTTATCCAATATTTGTTTGAACTAATATAAATTGATGTGGTGCCATTTAAAGGATATTTGTGCATTTTGTATCGAATTATAGAATTTATTCATGACAGTATGATGGAGGTTTGCACGATTGAGTGAAGTTATTTACAACTTCCCAACGATTGTGAGAATTGTTCGTTTTAAAATCTAGTATATTAGGCTAAAATAGATTTGTCGTATGAATTTACTGTTGTTGGCTAATTTGAACCAACCAGAATTAATATTAATTTTTTTTATTATGTTGATGTTTTAAGTTCGCTTCCATTGTCTCATGCTACTATATTATCAAATAAAAGCATATATATTTTAAGGCAAAAAAATCCTTAAAGGATTTAATATGCCTTGTACAAAATCATCGAAACCATTCAGAAAAGAATGGAAAATTGCACGAAATATTTCGAAAAAATATTTCTTATAGGTTACTTCATATATTTAAGGGTTTATTTCTTTTTTTTTTAAGAGAGAGAATGCATGCAAAGTAATTATAACACATGCACATTATTTTATTTACGCATTGCTAATGTTCCTAAATTTAAAGTCCCAGACATAGCCTACCACAGCGAAGCTAACCAAATTTGGAGAAAATTTTAGCGCAAAAAAAAAGTACCTCCCACTTCCCACAAAATCTATATTTTACAAAAAAAATTAAAAAAATTTCTATATGAAAATTTTGTGAAAATCTAGCCATGAACATCAAGAAATTCTACGCAATCTATCAAACAGTAAAAATATTTGGCACACTTTTTGTAGACTTTCTACTAACTGTGGCAACCGTGGTCCCAAGAACATCCACAAAACGATAAAGAAAAACAAATGTAATAATTTGAAAAAAAAAGATAGTTTTTTTATTATTTGATAATAATACTACTTCCATTTAAAATGAAATATTTGCAGTAATAGGCATAAAATGTGATTATGATTTTTAAACATAATTTAAATACAATATGATGTAGATTTTATGAACATTATTATAAATTTCCCCTATAACAAAATTTCTAGATTAAGTTTTTGAATTTTTGTTATATAAAAGGTTTAATTTACCTATCATATCTGGGCTTTTCAGAGTCCTAGTTTTGGCCCTGAAGACCATACTATGTCACTATGACAGATATTCCTGCGAATAGCCATAAATCAACTTAAATATAATTTTTGTATTATAAATGGAAAATATATATTTGATCGTTACTGCACACAAAAAAAATGTTTTTTGTGTTCAATCACGAAATTTATTGAATCAATTATTAATTGAAAATTTTGCAATCACAGAAATAAAAGTACAGATTAAAATCTAATTAAAAAAATTGAATTGATCCACTTAAAAAATTCTAATTGATATGCTATTAAGTTTTTTATGATTGAATTTTTGTTCAATTAACAAGATTTGTTGATCAATTACATTTGTATTGAATATTTTTAAAACTCAAGTGTAAGTTCTTTAATTGGAAAAATTTCCGTGAATTTTTTTCTATGTGTAGAACTAACCACCCATATTTAGCACATATAAAATTAACAAATAATGAATATTAAAAGGGTGGGCTTCGATTGATATTCTAAATACATAATTTCGGAAATGTAGGGACTCTTCAACGAACATTGGCATTCGAGTAATCATCGCTAGGCATTAAATTGACTTCTATATCATTTGGTGGCTCAAATCCACGAATATTTGTTGGTGGCTGTTGGTTGCAGTTTCCAAACATATTCATCATATTTGCGCTTGTCATATCGGATGGACCCCATTACATGTGGTTATTGGAATATCGGCTGAAAAATTCCATGTTGGTGACATTCGCAATGTTTGTGGCCATGATTTTTGTGATCTTGTTGCAAATATATTGAATGGTATTGGAAGCATTCATTTTTACATGCACATTCGGAGACATATTAAAATTCACAAAAGTTTACTTGGCCATATCGACGAGAATCCTGATACCCGGCATAATATCGTTACAACCTACGCCACCTAACACATTAGGATTAAAATTTCCTGATACACAGTGTCTTCCACCATTCGTTGAATGTTGATTACTAAATAACATTGAGTTTATATCAGATTGATTGAATTGGTTGACTCCATTTCCATGTGTACCAGCTGGACCCAGCATTGGTATGTGATTCGTATTACAAATGATCCATCACAATGAATCAGCTCCCCCCAAAATGAGAGTTTAGACCCATTCCGGCAAACCTGTTTTAACTGTTGCGACATTTGTGCTAAATGATGATATAGGATCAAAACGCACTTGATGGCTTGTTTTGGTTCATACGCGACTCAGTGGTTTGGATTGAGTGGTATTATTATGCCAGTAGGCGACGAAAGAATTGAGAAGGAAACTGTTGCATAATTTGTGTCGTATATTTTTGTTGTCCTATACCGCACTTGACGGCATGCCGGCAGCATCAGAATAATTCGAAACCGAAATTTGTATATTTTGTAATCCATACAGGTAATGTCGGAAATTATCGTTTGTATAAGGTCGCGCTTAATTTTATGCGGACTAGATGATTTATATCATTAGAATAATGAATTAGCACGGATTCGGACCAAGTTGTTGGATCAAGTTAATTCCGCCAGAAAGAATTTGGCTCTTTCCTAGTTGGTGGTTCCAAATGAGCGCTAAATTGAAACTACGCAGAACTTGAAAGATGAAAATTGGTGTATCTGCATTTACATTCAAGTGCTTCGGTGATTGTGTTGATATTGGCACAGAAGCTGAACGCTGGCCTTGGTGATAATTCGGTTGAGGTCCACCGCTGCTACGATTATTTAGATTTAAAACTGTGGTAGATTTGGCCTGCATGGCATAATCTGTTCGACCCGGCGATATACAACGATTATTACCATTTGCCGGTGCATCCGCAGCTTTGCTTTTGAAAATCACAAAATGTAACGCATTGTGTTTTGAAAGTTTTGCTCCATTCTTCTTGACCCATAATTTGGGCTAATGTATTTCCTAATATTTTCCAACTTCCGGTAGGTAGACAGTTGTCCAAATTAAACGAAGCAACTGTATCGGCGGTACTATCGACTACAGAATTAGTTTGTTCATCAAGTTTCTCCTCAGTGTCTTTGTCCATGGCCATATTTGAGCTTATTTATTTTTTTAGTAGTTCCCTTCCCTCCAGATTGCATGTCTGACTGTATAAATGAATGATCAACGTGCTAAATTTGACCGAATTTTCCCAAGGCTTGAGTTTCATTAGGCTTGTTCTTAAAGTAATTGGCGAAAATGCTTCATTCGGCAGCCGAGGGGGCTTGTTAAGTAACATATTAACCGAAACTGGCAAACCATTAACATCAGAAGGAGGAAGATGTGCCAATTGATTGGAAGAAGCTGCATGAAACTCAGCTTCGTCATTTTCTGGGAACAGAAATTTATTCATTTTTTTAAGTTTGGCCAACTGCTCTAATCCGATGCTGCGCTGTTCGCGGGGCCGTTAATTTTCATCGGGGAACTTTCACCTCCCTGCAATGATGGTATTAGCTGTATTATCCCCTCTGCATTTTAATAGGGCAATTGGACAGATGTAATGTCGAAAGCTTGCATTGCCTAGCGATATCAACTGTGTTTAGGGTGAGCATTCTTTGTTGGCTGCTTGTTCCCAGCTTTGATTTTGGCTTAATTTGTATCTTTTATCCGTTGCAACTGAATGTGGAAGCAAACGAACTGCCTGATGAACCAGACTTTGCATAAGATGCATAATACTCCATAGAAAATGCTTTTTGTAGCCGACCCCTTTGTGGGACATTTCACAAAATCTTCGCCAGATAACCATTTTAGTAAGATGCTGCATAACAATGATAATGCTATTATCGAAGGATATTGTCCTCCAAGTACAAGCTTCGGCAACTTTTGTTTGGCAAGCGGGTGGAATAATACAAAAACATGATTTTTGTTGTTGTATTCATATATCCAGAGTCCACAGCCAGTGTTCCCTGATAACAATCCATTGAGCTATCACTCTGTGTTGAACAAGGAAATTTTGATGCACTACCATTGAAAGAGATTGCATTTCTGGGCGTATTAGAAATTAATGCATCCTGTGATTTTGGACTCACACCACTAGGGGTTGTTGGATTTTATTGCTGTTGATTGTTTTTCAACAATGACAATTGGGAACTTTCCAAACTCTTTGCTTTGTGACGAATGCCAAAGCTATCCATCATTTTCACAATTGGATTGTCGGAACCAGGGACAAAAACCATAGGCGATATCGGCGACAATGAAGTTTCTTCTTTCTTTATGTCTTTTTGATCCCCGACATTGATTGCCGAGGCCATATTTGGTCTAATATTACTGAAAGAAACTATCGTGTTTGCGAAGCTTGGTGCTGTTTGGGAGATTGGTGATGGCAGGCTGTTCGGTGAATATCGAATTTCGCTACAATATCAGTATGTTCTTCCCGGCAAAAATAGATTTGCTTTCCACCTCTGCGCATTGCCGTTGACTTCATCCCACTACATTTGGGCTTTGGATGAAAATTTTTTTTTTTTTAATTGCAGATGAAGCCAAATTGTTCGCGCGAAAATTAATTAGTCCATTTCCAACACTGCGGACGGCTACGTGAATTGCATGAGTCTTGTTTATTTAAAGTCCATGACATTAGAATTTCCAGTGACTTGGACAGTCGCCGAACTACGCAAATATAAAATAGATGAGTACTGTTCTTCGGTTTAAAGTAAGCAGCCAAATCAAAAACGTTAGCCCTCATCAAACCATAAACAGCGTTTCTTTTGTCCAAATCCAATCAAAGTATATTACTACTGTAACCATTGCCTGCGCTCCCGTTCCAGTACGGAGGCGAGTCTGGCCATAAGAGTCATCCATAATATTAGGGATAAGATATGGTAACTGGTAATGAAAGTTTGAACTCTTTAAAGGCAAAATACAATAATAATTTTTTTGTTTGTTTTCCCTTTTGACGCAATGAGAAGATTTAGACGAAAGTTACACGTTGGGCAGCGACAAAAAAAACACAGATACAAGACGTAAAGAGGCGAGTGAAACATTGGCGAGAGAGAGGATATGTATGTAGGATATTTTCAGATAACGAAGTCTAGAGTATATATGTAATGTCCCCCATTGGACTAAGCCGCTATAAAAAGGCCTTTATAAAATTTTAAGGTACACTATAGAAAATAGTCTCCCAAAAAACAGCAGTCGGCGTTTGCTCTTTTTTTTAAATAAAAAGGTTCGTTAAAATTCCGGAGATTTGTATGTTCTAAAGAAGATATTACCCCATATCTATTAAAAAAAATTATATATTCTACCTCTATAATATTCATAAAAGGCTCATAAATGTGATTGCAAAATATTTGTTTGGGCCTGAAGATGTATAGCTAAGTTCGAGTTTTAGCAGGCTAAAATCAAAAATAGACATGTAAAAACCAGAAAATAAAATTAATAAGCTTTTTTGGGCAAATTTGTTTTTATCCAGATGGGAAAAAAATTTAAAAAGTTTAATTTTCTAAAGTGAATTATTAAAGAACAGTTACCGTGATTTTAGCGGCTAAACTCGAACTTAATACTCACCTTTAAGGTCAGTACTATGTACGATGTCTCCACCAAAAATCTAAATTAAAATTACAAAAATATATACGAAGACGATTATATTTTTATCAAGTCTTGTAAATTATGGATGGAAAAGATCCAAGGCATCGATTGGGAAACATTTTATATTTCTAAATTAATTAATTCAAACAGTAACCGTTAGTAAAAATTAGGGTTTTTTCTCGGGAAATTGTTTCGCATGTCAGGAAAGGGAATTTTTTCGAGAATTTCCCCGGGATCTTCACTCCAATAGAAAAACTCTATTGGTATGGTCCATTTATTAGGCATTGGAAAAATTAAAAATAAGTCCTAAGTAGTACGTACTAAGGCATCTATGTGGAAACCTAAACCATTGTATTTTGTTTGAAAGTATTAACATCTAGGTAGCATCAGAAATCACACCAAAGAAATTGTTACGTGGCTTCTCGCTCCCCAGCCATATGTGGGAATTTTCGCAAGCTTGCCCCACCATCAACATGGTATTCCGTAAAGGTAACATCATTAATATGGGACTCAATCAAGCCCAAGCCGTGTCATAGACGGTCCTACAGTGAGCGCTTTGACGCTTATCGAAGGCCATTCGATACGGTCAACCATGGACCACACTATTCGAGGATTATCGAGAAATACGTCCGCTACCGGCAGGAACCAAGCGTTTGGGTTCCTGAATTATCCTGTGCGGACGCCAGTCGACGTGAATTCAGGGAAAAGTTAACTCAAAACCCCGTAGAGTTAAACAGTGGAGTTCTTCCAGTTGTGGGTGGATATCTGTTTTAATCTCTTACCTGTCCTCGATTCCCACCCCCCTGGCCTGGCGTCGAGATTGTATCATATGAGCGGACGAATTGTACAATAATGTCATCCGGTTTCCCATTGTTGGATGACATTTGCTATCGATTGAACGTCTACCTCGCGATCTTTAGCCAGTTATTTCAACTGCAAGATAATTTGAGTGATATCTTCCAACCAAATCCCATCAGCCACACTATTCACAGATACATGGACGGCGGAAAGTGAGCAGGGAGTTGATGTCAGAGTCGACGGCGAAATAATCCGACCACAAATTACACCACAGAGGATTCTCGGGATCACATTCGAGCAGTCTTTTTAAGTCGTCCGCGCCATGCACTGCAATTTGTGGGATAAGCTCCGCGAGTAGAAACTAAAGATGCCTCAAGTCGCTTTGCCGCAAGCACTGAAAGTGCGGACAAAGAAACTTGTTGACTACATATAAGGCAATTGGCGCGGTCAGCTGCCAAGTGAGGACACCATCAAAACGGAGCGACACAGCAGGTGGAATAACATACAGACGGGCTGTCAGAACCGACTGTCCTAGAATCTGCAAACAGGATGTCTCCGCAATACAACCCCTGATGTTTACGAAAGTATCATCCGCAAGCGCGTCGACAAAGTACATGTTGTCAACATGCAGTAACCTCTTTGGGCTTGCTATCTCAAGTTGTCATCCAAATCACCATCTGTGTGGAGTTAGAAACTTCCACCCAGGACTTGATGCATGTAAAGGGTTGATCTTCACCTCTAGAGCCCGAGATCCCAGCGTTATAAAAGTAAGAGCCCTCTAGATCTATAGCAGCAAACTCAGAAGAGGTCTGAAAACAGGATTCATGAAGATACTGTAGCTGAAGCGGTGAGAACTACAAGGTTAATCCTGTTCTCGGAGGTACGTACCACCGCCACGTCTCACCAACCAGATAACTCTAGAACACACCCCATCCTTGTCGCTAGAGTTTCTTGATCTGGCCTACTAATTGAAACTAACCGCATTAGAACAAAATGGTGAAACTACATTAAGAAACTGTTACAAACAACAAACTGTGGTTAGGACACCTCATCCTATAAATAGATTATCAAAAAGAGCAAACTATGTTAACACATTGGGACTTTTGCACATTTAATGTTTTTGTTTGGCATATTAAAGCATTTTTGTAACAATATTTTGGGTACAATACAAAATTTTTTTGCTTATTAAAAGTATTTCGATTTCACGCTCGGTAAAAACGGAAATTTGTCATTAATAAACAGGCAGAAACGTCT
Organism: Haematobia irritans; assembly: GCA_003123925.1. Taxonomy (NCBI): domain Eukaryota; kingdom Metazoa; phylum Arthropoda; class Insecta; order Diptera; family Muscidae; genus Haematobia; species Haematobia irritans. Next base: position 62,689 of record PGFW01026916.1, read on the forward strand.
GCTAAAACAGCAAAAGGGAAAAACAGTCCCACCTGTTTGCTGAAAATCGCAACATAGTCCGTACCTAATTTTTTAAGCTCATTTACACTTAAACAAGGATGGTGGGATCGCCAACCACACAGGACTGAATAGTCTAATTGAGCCTAAAATAATGGCCTGCCGCTACACCTAACTTAATCCCTTCAAGTTAATAAACATAACTTTCTTCAGATTTCCAGTAAAAAAGTATATTAGTTATAACGCGTTTTGAAATCGAACATGCATGTTTTTTTTTCAAAATTTTTCTCACTATAATTTTTATTTATATAAATTGAAACAAACTTATTTTAATTAAATTTCGAATACATATGTGTATATAATATACAATATTATTATAATTGTTATAGGTATGTACATAACGAAAATATAATATCATCTCACTAATCCAGCAAATGCATATTGATTACATATATATTACCAAGTGTTAGAATATTTTCAACGAACTGATTTTACATATATCGCCCGAATATGGACGGGTCCCTATACTTGAGAGCATATAAAATTAGATAAATTATTATTATGAAATTAATTGACCTAATTTTATACACATTTTAATTTACTTTATATAGTGTAGCGTCCATTATAAAAATTTTGCTGGTAGGGTAAAAAAGAAAACACTGCTACTTGATAAATT
>PGFW01026923.1:8365-20330 GCA_003123925.1 Haematobia irritans
TTCCCGTATGTAAAAAATAAAATGAGAGAGCAACGTTTTTTGACACCTGAAGAATCGGTAGATGTTTTCAAATATTTCAGTCAGAGTGGTAAAGGTGTTTCGACAATTGGTTCAAACGCATTCAAGTCTACAGTTCTTAATGGGGAGTAATTTGAGAAACAATAAAGTAATTTTTGATGTCTAATATTAGGTCTTTGTTTTCTTACCCTGAAATATAGAAGGCAACCGTCGTATGTATGGACTAAGGTAAAAATTGGGTTCTTTTATAAGCACCCATATAAAAGAACCCACAGATTTATTTTTTGCATTTCTTTCTTATATAGTAACCCTATATTTTTTTGGTGTGAGTTGCCAGAAAGCATCATAGCTTCCACATGAATATGCAAACTAATGGTTGTGTGGGAGTGTGTGTGTTTTGACTTACAACCCGAAGGCAGATCATTTCAAAGAGCCTCACAATGTTTACTCACAAAAATAATTCCCTCATAGACCAAGACAAAAGCGACAATAAAAAGAAAATCTCCCAAATATGATAAAGTGGGGATAAAGGTACTCATAGTAGATAGCGCTGTGGAAAAATAACCTATAACCATGGCGACAAACAACAGAGTCTAGCTCCATATAACAACAACAATTGCTGTGTAATCCAAAGCTGTTATAGTTGTTGGCTATCTGCAAACAATGAAGATGATATGGAGTTGTACTAAGCTTCAGCTTCAATTATATTCATTTGTTTCCTCGCAAGCACTTCATCGTTTTCATCCAGCATTCGTGATGGTGGTCTTGTAAATCATGTGAACCTTATTCTCCCAGGTATTACAAACGAACTGGCACACACTCTCACAAAATGGCCTGGCAAAGAGAAGAAGTCATAGCTACTGCGGCGCCAGCAAACAAGACTACCAGCTCATCCAACAGCTGTTTTTGGCATTTGTATGCAAGCCACCAATGCATGCGAATTTTTGGTGGTCTCTGTCTGCCGGAGGAGTTCGGTCACTCAGCTTCAGTTTCTTTCGTTGCGGTATAAATGGATGAGATGGTCGTCGCAGATCTTCAGTAAACCATTTGATTTAGTTTAATAAACAACAAACATCGCAACCTAAAACGCGATCAGATCAGAACTTTCCATTTCTTCCGACCCCCTATCTATTTTGCTTATATCACAATAATCCAACCATTCTTCCGTAATTTGATCGGAGACTGAGTGAGTTTGGTATAGACGATAATCGGTTACAAGGATTATTCAGATAACAAGAATCTCGTAGAAGAAAATTAAACGAAACAAAACAAAACAGATCAGTGCGTGTGTGAGATTGAGTGCAGTGAAAAATGAAGGCGTTTATTTTAATGTCATGTTTGGCTCTGGCAACCGCCCGACCTGAGGCTGGTTATTCTTATAATAGACCAGGTGGAAGTGGTGGTGGTGGCGGCGGAGGTGGTGGATTTGGCGGCGGCTCTGGCGGATTTGGAGGTGGTGGTTCCGGTGGATTTGGCGGCGGTGGTGGTTCTGGAGGATTTGGCGGAGGTGGTTCTGGAGGATTTGGTGGAGGTGGCTCTGGAGGATTTGGCGGAGGTGGTTCTGGGGGATTTGGAGGCGGTAGTTCTGGAGGATTTGGCGGCGGTGGTGGATTTGGTGGTGGTAAGTTCAGTGCCCAACAGGAAAGTTTTTCATTTCTAAAATCGTTTTGTATGTTTTAGGATCCGGTGGAGGATTTGGTGGTGGCGGTTCCATAGGTGGCTTCGGAGGTGGTGGCGGCGGAGGCGGTGGTGGCACTACATTGGTGCAAAAACATATCTATGTTCATGTTCCTCCACCAGAACCTGAGGAGTCTCGTCCACGCCCCAACATTCCTGTTGCTCAGGCGCAGAAACACTATAAAATCATCTTCATTAAGGCCCCATCTCCACCCTCTTACCAGGCTCCCATCATACCAGTGCAACCCCAGAATGAAGAAAAGACTTTGGTCTATGTTTTGGTCAAGAAACCCGACGATCAACAGGATATTGTTATCCCCACACCAGCTCCCACTCAACCTTCGAAACCCGAGGTCTACTTTATCAAATACAAGACTCAAAAGGAAGGTGGAGGCGGCGGTGGTGGTGGTGGCGGTTACGATTCCGGTAGCGGTGGTTCTGGAATTGGTGGTGGTATTGGCGGCGGTATTGGAGGCGGTATTGGTGGTGGTAGTGGTGGTGGCTATGATTTGGGTGGGGGATCCGGAGGCAGCGGTGGTGGTGGTGGTGCCCCATCCACTAACTATGGTCCTCCCGGCAAATCAGGTCCTTATTAAATTACTCCAGAGGCTAAGAAAAGCGGCTATTAATTTACCACTCATGTGACCACTGAAAACATAATCGGAATGCTTAATAGCGCGTTAAGACCACTGGCTTCTAGTCCCTAGACCAACAAAAATTTCCTTTAGACCAACCTTTCAAAATTCAATCGGAACGAAGATCTATACCAATAAAATACGCTGTGAATTTTAAATCTAAACAAGAATAATACAAATGTCCACAAAATCACCAAAGAGAACTGGATCCTAGTGGACAAGAAAAAATCGCTCAAGCCCGAAATATTACCAAATGTTCCATGTACAAGGGCCTGGTAAACTCATACAAACACACGAAAATCTGTGGTTATCCTTCTCATCAAAACAAATACTCATCTATTGTATATAAGCCATGTTTTTCTACATCCGCTGTGAATTTTAAATCTAAACAAGAATAATACAAATGTCCACAAAATCACCAAAGAGAACTGGATCCTAGTGGACAAGAAAAAATCGCTCAAGCCGAAATATTACCAATGTTCCATGTACAAGGGCCTGGTAAACTCATACAAACACACGAAAATCTGTGGTTATCCTTCTCATCAAAACATACTCATCTATTGTATATAAGCCATGTTTTTCTACATCCTCCCTCTCTCACTCTATCTCTTACTGTAAATATCTCTCCTATACTTTGTCTCTCTCTCTCTCGCTGTCTCTTGCGTTCTATTCTCTGTTGCTGTGAATGCAACTCTTGTTGTTAGGCTTAAGAAACGACCATTTTGGTGATTTTTTCTTTAAGTTTTGTCTCGAAATTTTATTAACTTTTTGTTTTATTTTAAATTAATCTCCAAAATGGAAGTTATGTTAAAATTGTTTTTTAAAATAGTAATTGTATTAATTTGTTAAGTAATTTTATTATGCACAATAAAAACGACGGTGACAAAATTGAAAATATCTGATTTTTTTTTACGATATTAACATTGAAATAGCAGTATTAAAATGGATTTAGTGTCGAATATATGCATAATCGAGGAGTTTAATAACGTGTTCTTTATCAAACTGGGAACAAAAGAAGTACTACAGGGAAGAAATATGTATATTAATTTTACATAATTTTAAATAAACTTTTTTGGTAAACTTCAAGAAAAATTATTTGACATTATTACATTTTTAACTCTTTCGACCCTACGCTGCCTGTGGCAACTTTTTGTGTTTTGAAACTCACTGTCAGCGTTGTTTTTGATTTTGTTCATAAAAAAAGTAATGTATCCAAATCTGCAAGTGTTTTCTTCAAGATGAATTAAAACCGCTAATTTGGTTGTCAATTAGTAATTTTTTTTCATAAGTTACGCACGTGTCCGCAAGAAAAAAATATTTGCGAATTTAGAAAAAGGTTTTTATACATGTGACTTTTTTCAGAAATTACAACAAAAATGTTGAAAGTTTTTATTAAATCTGGTTTAGTACATGTCAAATAAAATATTTGTGGAAGTCAAATCTTAGAATTGCAAAAAAAAAAAAAAAACAGGTGAGTAAAATCGTAAAGTTGCCTATGGGCAACTTTGGGCAATTGTGGTAGTAAAATTACCAATTTTTGAACATGAGACTAGAAGGAAAAAACAATGATATTGAACAAATTTTGAACTTCGACTGGGATGTCCCACTGACGAGGAATGCGACATATCTGCAGTGCTCGAGAGGAATTTGGAAGGAAACGTAAAAAGCAAGGAAGCTATAGATATCGGCCTTCTTGGCAACATACTGGTGGATTAGCACAAATATTGGCGCTTTATTATGCTTTGAATAAAACTCAAATTGTGTTCGTAATTGTGAGTGAGTAAAATGACTCCGAAATCACGCTGACGATAAAAATTCATGTGCACGACCCAAAGCATGCTCACGATGAAATTCACGTTCATGATAAAATTCATGTTCATGATAAACTACACGTTCACAATAAAATTCACACTCACGAACACATTCACGTTCACGATTAAATTCAACTCACCGATATTAATCACCTTCACGTATTTTATCACGCTTAACATAGCGCCCGTTGTTTGATTGCACTGAAAGAAAGCATGCTCGGTTCCAAAGATTTTGTCTTTACTTTTAAAATTTTGGTGTTGATTCCGAGCCAAAGAAGCGGAGAATACAAGTAAGGATATTTTTAGGACACAATTCTCTTTTAAATTTGGATTTTGTGTACTTGCTTCTAGGACGCATATTTTAATTTTTCGCTTTTTCAGCTTTTCTTCATATGCTATGAAAGTCCTTTAAAAACGAGTTAACGACAACTTTATTTTCAAAATTAAGACCCGACATCCAGTAGAAATTATGATATGTTTCAAGTAAAAACCGTCTTTAAAATAAAGTGTTGAAAAAACGAGTCCTATATTTGGACGATTTTTTGTAGTCAAGATGCAAAAAGACAACAATTAAAGACAATTTCATTAAATTTAAAGAACTTTTCTAAATTATTAAAGTCAAGTTGACCGTAGCCCAAACATATTTTCTTTCATGTTATTGATACCCATTTAGTCAAATCACTAATTTTAAACAATAGATCATTGAACAAGTTTAGACATTTTGGACAATGTAAAAAAATTCTATAGAGAAATGCGTTCTAGAAGAATTTTGAGCGTTTAAGACACTGGAAAGTTTGTCTAGTCAAATCAGACAATATTTTTTTAGTTGTGAACATATTTTAAGTTGGCAATATCTTCGTGGTTATGATGTATGCATCATCAGTAATTGCAGCGAGTCATAAGATTTGTGCGTGAATCACAAGAATTTTTCGTAATGATAGCAATTGTTGTGTACGAACTTTTCGCTGAATCAGAATGTTGTCGTGAGTTACGAGATTTTAATGAGCCTTCAGGTTGTCCTGTTCCGAAAAATTGTGAAACATTGTTCGTTCATTAGGTCCGAGTATGACTTTTCATTTCTGAATCTGCTGAGCATGAATTACCACATGACGTGTGTGAGTACAGAATAATTTTTCGTCGGTATCCAATATATTTTACTGTAACAATAACAACAAACTTAAAAAAATCCAATAAAACGTAATACGTCTATCATTACAATACAAACTATTTTATAGCCACAATGGCCCAAAGTTGCCCGCAGGCAACATTCTCTACCGCCCAGACGAATGGGCGTGGCGACTCGAAATTTTGGCTAGACGCTTCTTAAATTACTTCAACATGATTAAAAGTAAAAAATATGCAATACCTGTAAAAATTCGGGTGGTTAAGTTATAAGTCGAAATAATATCCAAGAATTATTTCGAGCATCGTCAACATTTTTACTTTTTGTAGTTTTAAAGGACATCAGGCTAATTCCGCAGATCTAATCTGCCAAAAAATAAAAATTGTGGATTATTTTCATTGGGACACATATAAAGTTATAATCAAATGTGCCAAAATATATAATTATGTTCTACTTTTACTGATTTCTATTGATGATATTTAATTTTATCGGTTAAACTCGAACTTAGGCCGCGGGTTCAACTTCCAAAGAAAGGATCTCTAAGTTTGATCATTTAAAATTACACACACATTATGTCTAACAAATATATATACGGCGTAAGTTCGCCAGGCCGAATCTTATTCCCTCCACCATGGATTGCGTAGAAACTTCTACGAAATTTCAAATCACATAGTTGTTAAATATCATATACTACCACCACGTACCAAATTTCAACCAGATCGGATGAATTTTGCTTCTCCAAAAGGCACCGAAGGTCAAATCTGGGGATCGGTTTATATGGGGGCTATATATAATTATGGACTGATAGGAACCAATTCCTGCATGGTTGTTGGATACCCTATACTAACATCACGTACCAAATTTCAACCGAATGGGAAGAATTTTGCTCTTCCAAGGTGCTCCGGAGGTTCAATCTGGGGATCGGTTTATATGGGGCCTATATATAATTATGGACCGATATCGACCAATTTTTGCATGGGTGTTTGAGGCTATATATTAACATCACGTACCAAATTTCAACTGAATCAGATAAATTTTGTTTTCCAAGAGGCTTCCGGAGGTCAAATCTGTATCGGTTTATTATTGAATGGGCTATATATAATTATTATGACAGATATGGACCAATTTTTGCATGGTTTTGTTTTAGAGCACTCTATACTAACAACCCATTTAACCAAATATTAGCCGGATCGGGATGAATCTTTTGCCTTCTCTTTAGAGGCTCCGCGAAGCCAAATCGTGGGGATCGGCTTTATATGGGGCTATATATAATAATATGGACCGATATAGACCAATTTTGACTGTGTGTTTAGAGGACCAGTATACTAACAGCCGTGTACCAAATTTCAGCACGGATCGAATGAAATTTGCTTCTCTATAGAGGCCTGCGAAGCAATCTTGGCGGGTCCGTTTTATATGGGGCGCTTATAGCTAAGAAGCTGGACCATATGGCCCATTTGGCAGATACTCCTGACCTACGATCAATAGCACAATACTTGTGCCAAGTTTGATGAATAGCGTTCGTCGGCAAGTTAGTGTGATCTTTCAACAGAGCGGACCGGACGACAATGCTTCAGAACGATTCAGAATTTCACACACGGACCCAGCAATATATATACCTTGATGGGTCTTAGCAGCAATATTTCGATCGTGTAAACGAATGACAGAAGTTAATATACGCGCCACCATCCGTATTGGTGGAGGGTCTAAAATATTAAGGCAACGTACTAATGTTTATTAATCTAGGGCACCTTCGGCGTTCGGCAGCCAGAGAATTTGATAGCTCCGCCAATATACCAAAGCATTGACCGCATGCAATCATATTTCAGCAGCACTTATTTTTTAAGACATTATTCATATTACTCTAAGATTTCCAATTTTTCAAGCAAATCGAATAAAAATAGCAATATCTAAAAGTCCCAAATAAGTTCAAAATCGGAAGAACATCGGTATATATGTCGAGGTATATCGGTCTATATGGGGACAATATCCAAACAAATTGAGCGATTCCCACTATATTCGGACACCTATTTATAGACCTAAATTAGGCTTAGGAGTTAGGTGGCAGCCCGATGTATCAGCGCTTCACTAGACTACTTCAGCCATTGTGATACCACATCTGGTGAACTCTTCTTCTATCACTGAGTGCTTGCCCGATTCGCATGTTAAGCTCAATGAAAGGCCTCTCCTTTCTTAAGCGGAGTGCCGAAACGGCGTTGCTACACAGTGAAAGCCACATTAAGAGCTCAGAAATGTCACCAGCTATACTGAGGTGGGATAATTCACGCTGCGAAAAGCTGTTTTCGGTGTTCGGTCGAAGCAGGAAGTCGAACTACGACCTGTGTTATGGCAAGAGCGGGCATGCTAACCATTGCCCTAGGCTGGCTCCTAGACCTAAAGTAAAATTCTCGTTTTGAATTTCATGCGAAATTACGGATAAAAATTGCAGTTCAGCAACGATAGGTTTCGATTATTGAAGGCAATAGCGTGATAAATAAGCAGACAGCCAGACAGACACACAGACCGGACAAGGTTCATAGAATTTCTCCCTATCAACAATACCCCATGAACCATTCTTTATCGTGGGTTGGGTATAATATCATGGTAGTTATTTAACCTTTCGACCCTAAAGTTTGCTGTGGGCAATCTTTTTTGTGTTTTGAGACTCACTGTCAAGCGTCTGTTTTTGCTTTTTGTTCATAATAACTGAACGCGTATCGAAAGCCTACAAGTGTTTTCTTCAAGTGAATGAAAACATCATCTAATTTGTTTGTCAATAGCAGAACAATTTGTCATGTAATACGCACGATACCTCAAGAAAAAACATTTGCGACGGAAATTTAAAAGAGGGTTTTTTATACATGTGACTTTTTTCAAAATTAACAACTAAAATGTTTGAAAGTTTTTAGTTAATCTATTGTAGTACATGCAACATAAAATATTTCTGGAAGTCAAATCTTAGAATTGCCAAAAAAAAACAACAGTGATGGGCCAATTTTTAAAATTAAAAGTTGCCTGTGGGAACTTGGGCAATGTGGTTAGTAAATTACATATTTTTGAACATAAAGACCTGGAGAAAAAAAGGTTTGAGGAAAAACATATGATTTGAAAAAATTTTTTGAAACTCTCAATTGCGGATTCCCAGTGGACGAGAAAATGCCGGCGATGATGTGGATAAAACAATCTGCTTGCAGTGGGGAATTTGCGAAGGAAGTCGTTAAAAAGGCAGGGAAGCACTTCTTGGAACTACTAGTGATTAGCACGAATATTGACGCTTTTAATCAATACTTTGGTTTTTTTTACACCGCCAGTTTAAATTGACCCCCTTGGGTAAAAACAGAAAAAAGAATAAACATAAACATTTTCGTGGTCACGCGTGATGCTCACGCGGAAACCGTGACATTTAAATTTAAACGAATCTTTCTCTGGAATGAAATTTAAACGAATCCTGCGTGTTCGTTGATTTTTGTGACTGAGGTAAACTTTCTCCGAAATCACCGATCCGAATAAAAACTTTCTTCACGGATCCAACCCCACGCTCACGCATCCAACTCACGCTCAAGAATTAAAATTCACGTTAACATTAAATAAATTCATATTCACGATAAAATTCGCACTCGCGGTAAACCAGAGCACAAAAAGATCACAATCACGAACAAATTCACGTCACGCATTCAGAATTTCAAGCTCACCGATTTTAATCACCTTTACATATTTAAATCACGCTTAAAGATTTCTAGATAGCGTGAGTCACGAGAAATTTCGTAAAGTTACCAGGAATTTTATTGATGCCACGAAATTGTGGCGTGAGTGTTCCGAAAATATCGTGACTTACGAATCTTGTCGGTTGAATAACTCGAAAATTGTCGTGACTCGTGCGAAAGCGTGAGACATAAACATTGTCATGTGTGAGCGTGTGCGAGTATGACTTTTTCATTTCGGACAGTGAATTCCTTAGCCTACATGGCATCGTGGAGTCACAATATCTGTCTTCTTGAAATTGTTTTGAGCGTGATTGAATTCCACTCACACGCGCATCTAAGTATAATATTTACTGTATAAATAAAAAAACTTAACTATAAATCCAATAAAACCGTAATCCATTACAAAACAAAATTTTGTAGTCACAATTGCCCAAATTGCCACAGGCAACATCTCTACCGCTCTAAACGAATGTCGTGCGACCCGAAATTTTGAAGCTAGACGCTTCTAAATGGACTTCAATCATGATAAAAAGCTAAAAAAAACAATTTAGTCGATACCTATTAAAAATTCGGCGGCGCGCGATAGAGGGTTAAGCATTTTTATGATGTTGATGACAAAAGAGTTTGTTCGAGCCGTTAAAAGACATGATCACCATTCATAAAATTGTATTGGTCATTGCGACAAAAATGTTTTCCTCCCAAATAAAAATACTTTCAAGGCAAAAGTATTTCTACATAAAAAAATATAGGATGTTATCTGATCTTGACAGAGATTTTTTTTATAAAAAATTCCTAAAGGACATGAGGTCATCGTATAAATATTATGCCCTTCCAAAAATTAAAATTCTAGTAAAATAGCCTTGACGGTTAGAGAATGTTTTTCGCTGCAAATAACTCGAAAAAACTATCATGGTCACTATAAATAATATACATTTAGTATTTGAGTATATATCCTATACGTAAGTACAGGAAAGTCTAAGTCGGGCGGGCCGACGTATATTAATACCCTGCACCAACTTTGTAGATCTAAAATTTTCGATAGATATCACCATGCCGTCAAATGTGTTGGGGGCTATATATAAAGGATTTGGCCGCCAATACACTACATTTAACATATCACTCGATCTGGACAGGAATTTTTGATAACTTCTACAACAGATCTATAGGACTCCAAAAATTTAAGTCGGCTTAATTGCACTTAGGTGGAACCACGAATGTTAGTAAAAAAAATATTAGGAAACAATTTAATAAATCCGAAGCAATTTTAAGGAACTTCGCAATAAGTTTTTATTTTATGATATTGCGTCGATATAATGTTAGTAGAAGTTTACGGAAATTAGAGTCATTTTTACACTTGTTCATAGGCATGACGCATATTTACAAAGGAAAATGTTGGTATTTTGACATTTTTTGTCGAAATCAGAAAAAACTGATATATGGAGCTATATCAAATCTGAACCGAGTTCAACCAATTTGGCACGCATCAGCAACAATGCTAATTTCTACTCCTTCGCTTCAAAAATTTCAACCGAAATTGGGGCAAAACTCTGAAAAAATCTGCAAACCCCAATATTCAACCAGAATTCTGGCCGAAGCTATATATGGAGCTCATATCTCAATCTGAACCAAATTTGGCAACGCATAGCTACAATGCCTAATTCTACTCCCATGTGCCAAAATTTCAAACCAAAATTGTGATTGCCTATCTGGGACCGCAATTACTGGGACCCATATGGGGCGGAAAGATATTATATGGGTGCTATATTCAAAATGCTGAACGATTTACAATAAAATCTTCGGCCACACGTTGACTAAAGTACTAATGTGTTCTTCTTGTGCCAAAATTTTAAGCAAATTCAGGGTTAAAGACGCTGGCTTCTGGGGCCCATATTAAGTCCATATCGCGAAATATATACTATGCGGAGCTTTATCTAAATCCTGAACCGCATTTCTTCCAAAAATCAATAGGAGGATCTATTCTAGGCCAAAAACACATACTTGCTGCCAATTGAAGTCGAATTGCACGCCTAAAAACTGCGACTAAGGACTTTGATTACAAAAAATGTGTTCACGGACAGGACGGACAACGCCCTAATTTCGACTCAAAAAGCCCACCCTGACACTTTTTGCCAACAGACACCCATGTTGTCTAATCTCCGTCTCCACATATGCACTATGTCCACAGTGTTGCGAGCATGGAATAAAAAAAATTGAAATTATAAAATAAGGAAAACGCGAGTAGAATCTTCTCTCTTTGTGTGTTGGGAGTTGCTGTGAATGCAACTCTTGTTGTTAGGCTTAAGAAACGACCATTTTGGTGATTTTTTCTTTAAGTTTTGTCTCGAAATTTTATTAACTTTTTGTTTTTATTTTAAATTAATCTCCAAAATGGAAGTACTATGTTAAAATTGTTTTTTAAAATAGTAATTGTATTAATTTGTTAAGTAATTTTATTATGCACAATAAAAAACGACGGTGACAAAATTGAAAATATCTGATTTTTTATTTACGATATTAAATGAAATAGCAGTATTAAAATGGATTTAGTGTCGAATATATGCATAATCCGAGGAGTTTAATAACGTGTTCTTTATCAAACTGGGAAACAAAAGAAGTACCTACAGGGAAGAAATATGTATATTAATTTTACATAATTTTAAATAAACTTTTTTGGTAAACTTCAAGAAAAATTATTTGACATTATTACATTTTTAACTCTTTCGACCCTAACGCTGCCTGTGGCAACTTTTTGTGTTTTGAAACTCACTGTCAGCGTTGTTTTTGATTTTGTTCATTAAAATGTAATGGTATCCAAATCTGCAAGTGTTTTCTTCAAGATGAATAAAACCGCTAATTTGGTTGTCAATTAGTAATTTTTTTTTCATAAGTACGCACGTGCCGCAAGAAAAAAATATTTGCGAATTTAGAAAAAGGTTTTTATACATGTGACTTTTTTCAGAAATTACAACAAAAATGTTGAAAGTTTTTATTAAATCT
>PGFW01026937.1:43781-55124 GCA_003123925.1 Haematobia irritans
CATTTTTGACTATGGTAAGATACGTCGCAAATGTCTTCGTAAAATACTTAGTTTTTGACAACATTGAAATTGGTATAGCATACGGGTTTTAGAACCGTTTCCTTTCTTATATTATATTCTTTTTTGGTATGCCTACCACGCCTGTTGTCACAGTTGGCAGAATTCTATAAAAAATAGTAGATTTTTTACTGTTTGGTAGATTCTTAATATTTTGGTAGATTTTGCCAAATATTCCTCTCCGGGTAAGATGTAAATTTTCTATAAAAAATAAAATTTTGAAAAAAATCTATAAAAAATAAAATTTGACAAAATTTTCCTATAAAAATAAAGTTTTTGGCAAAAGCATTTTCAAATTTTCACAAAATTTCATAGAAATAAATTTTGATAAAATTTCTTATAGATAATAAAAATTTTAGACAAATTTTCTATCGAATAAAAATTATTGACAAATTTTCATATCGAAATAAAATTTTTGGACAAAATATTCACGAAATAAAATTTATAGAAATATTATCTCTGTAGATAATAATATTTTGACAAAATCTCCATAAAAAATTTATTGATAAAAAATTGTTTCTATAGAAATCATAATAATATTTTTGTAGTATATTATATTTTGATTTCTATTAAAGCTAGAGTCTGAGAAAGGTATTAATAGTCCACAAATACTGCCATTTTTCAATAAATTTATTATATTATGATATTATTACAGATGAAGTTTAGCTTTTTTGATCATATGAATTTCATATTTAAAAATATATGAGTGGATTGCCTGATATGATTTATGAAGATATCCGTAATACAGAGACTGTTTACATTTTATAACTTAAAAACCATGGTACACCAAAATTACCCATTAACCAAATCTATTTGACAAAGGGCAGCACAAAATAAATTGACAAACTTATTTTCTCGCTGTGGTTAAGCTACACTGTAGTTATTATCAAAAAAGTTAAATGAAAAGAAGCGGTGTCTGAATGTCTGAAAAGTTTCATAAAAAATAACAAACAACAGATACGAGATCTAAATATGAAATGGAGACCTACATCACATATTCTTAAGCTGACTATATAAAAACGTATTGGCATATGGTAAAAAATAGTATTATATATGAAGAAATCAAATTTTTCAAATATTTGCTTCTGACTAAAATAAAATTTGACAACAATATTTTCTATACTATAATAATGAAATAATGATAAATTCAATTTTGAACAACATTATAATTTTTAATCTAATAGTGTCCATGGTAGAATAGGTATATATTACAAATAAGTAGATTTCTATAAAGAAATAAAAACGTAGATTTGGGGCAAAAAATATCCGATAACATAAAAATTGAATTATTAAAAAGAACAAAAAAGTATTTGTTCAAAAAAATTCTATTTGAAAATTGACGACATTTACGCTAAATCTGTTAATATGACAATGTTTAATAAAGAATGTCGAGTAAGAGAGTATTATGGTTTATCCTTGTTGTGAACAAAATCTTTTGTATCGTAAATCAAGATTTTGACTAAAACTTTCAATTTTTATGTCGCAACAATAAAATATTTATCAAAAATTTTTTCTGTAGTGTTAAAGACATGACTTGTATCAAGTGGATGCAAACCAATGGTACAACTAGAGCATGTACACCATAGCTCGCGTTCTCTCCTATTTCGAATCTGAACAATCTATTTATTCAGTCACATCTGTCGATATCCATCCTGATACCCAGTAAACGCAGACAAAAGAATACACTCACTCGAATGTTCAATAATACCTCAATTCTAAATGTTTTTTTCCTTCTTGGCATATTTCAGAACGACGATTCGATATCGGAACTAGTCCGTGATGAAAAAAATCCGCGAATATGCATCATCTTGAGAGATATAAATTGATATGTCACGCAGCTAGAAGTGTGTGGTCTCATTCTACGCTGGAGTTAGAGAAACCGAGATATTATGACATAATCTAGGTGTACATTCAGCTGAACGGATAAAGAGTCCAAGACATATCACCTACAACACTAACGCACTATATTAAATACGTGATGTAACTGTCCACCTAACTAACATAACCTAACATTACTTGACACACACAATTCTATATAAATACAATTCTGCTACGAAAATATCGTTCTCATTAAATATCGTTGTTCCATCTTCAGCAATAATGACATCAAGGAAAAAAGATTTTTCTATGACTATCCTTTTGCACAAAATTCTCTCACAGTTATTGGCGTTAATCCCCGTTTGAGCAAAAATGCTATCAGCAAAATCAGTACAATATTTTCTATATTATAACCAATAAATTATGTGCCTTTTACACAGAATTTTTAAGCCTTACGCATATGGAGAAAAGCATAAAATCTGGTATATAGTTCAATACAATAATATATAGATGATATGCTGTAATTTTGCTTCTTATCATAAAAAATAATCATTCACAGGACTAACCACGCAATGTATTCCCTGCTCACCGAATACACAAAACAAAAGATACACTCACTTACCTGATACATGTAAACTAAAGCATATATAATGGATAGACAAATTTTCATACAAAAATTTAGAAATAAATTATTTTATATTGAACAAATATCTCTACTTGTAGTCGATATAAAAGATAACACTATTGAACACATAAAATCCTATCGAGTATCAATCAGCCTCCCTTAAGTTTTTCCTGATATAAGACCCTGGTTCTACTGCGAATAAGAAACATTGTTAACAAAATTGAATTCCGATAGACTGGTTGGTTGAGGATGGATCTTATGAATTTCGCAGATAAAATATAATTAATAAAATATATATCTTCGACAAAATCAGTACGCATACTATATAAAAAAGAGCGAGCATTGAAAATTTCTCGCATACAAATTGAGAGTACAGTATAAAAAAATGCTTTTCTGAGCAAAATTATCTGTAATTCAGAAAGCCATATCATAAATGTGATACAATTGATATATACTACATATAAATACCATATGGTTACATAATTTTTTCTATGTAATAATTGCCGAAACGAAAAACATATGGTTTTTGATCAAAATTTTTTTACGGTGGAAATATTAAAAACATATTACTAAAATATGTTCTATAGAGGAACACTAAAATTTTCAATAATTTCTATTATTTATTATTAAAGCACTTATCTAATTCTAAATAAAATTTTGATCAATAAAGATTTCTGCAAAATATAAAAAATAAAATTTTCGGAAAAAATACACTCTAAATCAAAATAACATGTTTCCGATATGGAGATGTACAAATTGCCAATAATTGAAATACTAATCCAAAATGGAAAAATCATTAGTTAAAATCTCTTAATATTTTTTAATAGAATCTGTGCAAAACAATATTTATTTGAACAATTTTTTATATATAGATTAATTTTCAGATAATATACTAGATAAAAAAATTGCTATCAAAGACAAATTTGCAAACTTTTTCGAATAACATAAATCATGAATAAGAGAATACATGAACGCAAAATATTTAGATCACAAAAAATGATATAATAATGTTCGACAAGGATAGAATCAGTATCTATACCGACGTAAAACATCAAGATTCTGTGAAACCAAAGTTACCTTATAGAAATTGAGTCTAAGGTTCTAACTTAACCTTGTTTATTATGCTTTTAATTTAGGATATTTATTTAAAAAGGTTAAATGGTTTTTTGAAAGACAACGCTTTGCTGAAGCTTTGGTGAAAGAAGGTCAAAAAAGATACCGAAATTTGTTCCAAAAACGGGTTTGCTGAATTGCTAGAGCTTTTGAGTCAGAGATGGCCGAGAATACATATTTAGGGATTTATATTGTCAAAAGTGTAACGTTGAAAAATCATATACCTGTATAATGTATGTAATTTTGTAAAAATTGTATTTCGTATAGAAACTTTGCAAAAATTTTATTTCCATAGACATTTTTGTCAAATTTACTGTCTGTAGAAAATTTTGTCAAGATTTTATTTGTATGAGAAAGTTTGTCAAATTTGTTTGATAGCAAATTTTTTCAAATTTTATTTCTAATAAAAAAATGTCAAAATTTTATTTCCTATAAAAAATTTTTTCAACAATTTTATTCTGGTAGAAAATTTTGCCAAAATTTTTATTTGATTAGGAGAAATTTTTGTCAATTTTATTTTATAGAAAATTTGTCCAAGAATTTTTATTTCGATAGAAAATTTTCTATAAAATAAATTTGTCAAAATTTTATTTATGAGAAATTTTGCAAAGTTTTTTTCAATAGAAATTTTGTCAAAATTGATTTTAATTAAAAATTTTCACAATTTTTATTTATGTAAAAAATTGTCCACATTTTTCTATAGATTTTGCCAAAATTTTAATTTTGATGGACGAATGTTTTGGTCAAATGTTTTTTTATAGAAAATTTTGTCGGAATTTTTATATATAAGAAGATTGTCAAAATGTTATTCCTACAGGAAATTTTGTCAAAATTTTATTTCGAATTAGAACAATTTGTCAAAATCTTATTTCCTCAGAAATTTTGTCAAAATATTATTTCTAAAATTTTACAACATATCGTCAAATTTTATTCTATAGAATTTTTGTTAAATTTATTTCGATAATTTTTTGTGAAAACTTCATTTCTATAGAAAATTTTGCAAAATTTTATTTCAATAGAAAAATCTGTTAAACTTTATTATATAGAAATTTTGTCCACAAACTTATTTCTAATATAACATATAGAAAATTTGGTCAAAATTGTATTTATCTATAGAACAATTTCTCGTCAAATTGTATTTATATAAGAATTTGTCAACAATGTTAGGTTAGGTTAGGCCTCTGGCACCGCACACCGCTCACTTAGACATTACTTCCATTGTGATACTCACATTGCCCACCTTCTCTCTTATCACTGGAAAAAAGGTGCCGGGCCCGGGGAATCGTTTCCCAATGTTTAAAAGCCTTTTCAAACGCAACACGGGGAACTCCTTTTTTTTTTTTTTTTAGCGATCCCGTAAAAACCCGGGCGGGGTTTTTCTCTCACCATTTCCGCCGGAACCATAAAAGAAAAACATTTTTGGAAAAACCCCCCCCTCCAAGGAAAAAAACTTGTTACAACCAAAAAAAGCAATTTACAAATACTCAATTCACCACACCGCCGAAACAACACACAAACCTTTTTTTTGGTGGTTCATCCCCCCGGAAAAATCCGAAAAACCACAAACGAACACCCCCCTTTTGGTTGGGTTAATTTTGCCCTTTAACCCCAATTTTGCGCCAAAAACCCACGGGTGGTCCCCAAAATATTGTTACACTC
Source organism: Haematobia irritans (assembly GCA_003123925.1). Lineage (NCBI taxonomy): Eukaryota > Metazoa > Arthropoda > Insecta > Diptera > Muscidae > Haematobia > Haematobia irritans. The sequence continues at coordinate 49,054 of PGFW01026937.1, forward strand.
CCCCCCAACTAAAAACAGAAAAAAATTTTTTTTTTGGTCAACATTTTTAATTTTCGATTAAATAAATTTTTTGGTGTCCAAAAAATCCTATTTCCCCCCTAACAAAAAAATAATATTTTTTTTGGTTTTCCCCCAAAATAATTAAAAAAAAAAAAAAATTTTCCTTAAGAAAATTTTTTTTTTTACAAAAAACGAATGGTTCCCCCCCCCCGGGGGTCAAACCAAAAAGAAATTTTTTTGGGGTTGTCCAATAAATTTTTTTAAAAATTTTTTTTTTTGAAAATTTTTTTTCAAATTTTTTTTTTTTTTTTTGGTAAGGAAGTTTTTTGCCCAAAAAACTTTTTATTTTTGTTTTAAAAAAATAGAAAAATTTTATTTGTAAAAAAATTTTTTTTTTATTCCTATAAAAAAGAAAAATTTTTTTTGTTCCCACCTAATTTTAAATTTTTAATTTCCCCTTGAAAAATAGAAAATTTTTTCAAAAAAATTTTTTTCATTTTTGGAATTAGAAAAAATTTTTTTTTTTTTGGTCCAATAATCACTTAATTTCTAAATTTTTTTTTTTGCAAATTAACGGGGTTTTTTTTGTTTTGTTTATTGGGTTTTTTGGTTGTTTTTTTTTTTTTTGTTTTTTTTTTTTTCCTTTTTTTAATCATTGGGGTTTTTTTTTGGTTGGGTTTTTTTTTTTTTGCGATTTTCAGCCCTTTTTTAAAAACCCCCCCTTTGCTTTTTTTGGGGGAACCCCCTTAAAACCTTAACAAACCCCGGTTTTTGGGGTAGCTTTTTTTTTTTAATAAAAAAACCCAACCAGCGGGGGGAAAATAAAATGGTTTTTTTTTTTGGTTCAAATTTTAAATTTTTTGGGCCAAAAAGGGCCCCCTTGGCAAAGAATGGGTTTTTTGGGATGGAACGAACCCCGTTTTTAGGAAAGAATTTACCACCATTCCCTCAAAATGCAAAACCCAATCCCTTCCTTAACTTATCCCTTGAAAAAATCAAAAAAAACCAAAAAAAGTTTTTTAAAATTTTTTCATAAAAAAAATTGGAAAAAAACAATTTAAAAAAAATTTTTTTTCTAATAGAAAAAAAAATTTTTTACTTCCCCTCAAAATTTTTTTGTTTTTTTTTCCTTACTAAATAGAAAAATTTTTTAAAATCCAATAAATGTTTGTTTAAATTTTGATTTGAAAGAAATTTTTTTTGGGTCCAAAATTTTAATTTTATTCTTTTTAAAACAGAAAGAAAAATTTGTCTTTAAAAATTTTTAATTTTCGATGGAAAAAAATTATTTTGTCAAATTTTTTTTTAAATTTTAAATTTCGAGGAAAAATAGAAAAAGAATTTTTTTTTTCTTTGCTGGCGGTCCAAAAAAAATTTTTTTTTAAATTTTTCCCGATTAGAAAAAATTTTTTGGGGTTTTTTCAAATTTTTTTTAATTTTTCTTTAATAGAAAAGTTTTTAAATCAAAAAATTTTTTATTTTTTTTTTTTTTTCTAATATAGAAATTTTTTTTTTTTTGAAAAATTTTTTGGAAAATTGCCAAAAAAAAAAATTTTTTGCCAAAAACTTTATTTTTTTTAAATTAGAAAAAAAATTTTTTTTTTTTTGGGGTTCCAGAAAAATTTTTTAAATTTTTTTTTTTGTAAGAATTTTTTTTTTTTTTTATTTTTTCAAAAAATTTTTTTTTATTTTTTTTTTTAATTAAAGAAAAAATTTTTTACCTTCCTTTTTTTAGCCGAAAAAGAAGGAAAAAAAAAAATATTTGGCCAAAATCGTTTTAAACCCAAAAAATATTTTTGAGAGAGAGAGAGAGCGTTACCAAAGAACAGTAAAAAATAAAATCCCTTTTTTACTAATTTTTTTTTTTTTTTTATAGAAATTTCTGCCAAACTTTGGTGACAAAACAAGGCCCCGTGGTAAGCCCAATAAACCAGAAAAAAAGAAAAATAATTAAAATTAATAAAAGAAAAAAAGGAAACGGGTTTTTTTTTTTTTTTTCTAAAAACCCCGCCCGTTAAGTGCTTTTTAAAATAACCAATTTTTTCAAATGTTTTTTTGTCAAGAAAAAACTAAAGTATTTTTTTTAGAAGGTTTTTTTTTTTTTTTAAAAAACGGAAAAACATTTTTTTTTGACAATTTAAAATTGGGTAAAAAATACGTCCGTAAAATGTTAAAATTGTCAAGATTACCATAAAACAAAAAGTTTTAACGAACCAAAAGACCCTAAATTTCTTTTTGTTTTTTTGGGAATGTAAAATATAATAGCACAAAAACAAATAGTTTTTTTTGAAATTAAAAAACAAAAAAACATTCTTTTGAAAATGTTTTTTTTTTTTTTTCCCAAAATTTTTTAAAAGCCAAAGTTTTTTTTTTTTAAAAAAAAACCCTTTTTTTTTTTTTTTTTTTTTTTTCAAATCCCTTTTTTCCCAAAACAAATTTTAATTTTTCAAAAATAATTTTTTTTTTTTCACCTTTTTGTTAACAAAAAATGTTTTGCCTTAATTTTCCCAATTTTTTTGTTTTTTATGAAAACAAAAATTTTTCCTTTTTTTTCCCCAAAACTTGAAAATTTTTTTTTTTCCAAAAAATTAAATGAAAGAATTTGGTTTTTTACACTTTTTAAAATTAAAAACTTTAAGAATTAATTTGAAAATTGAAAATTTTTTTTAATTCCTTAAAAAAAAGTTTTAAAAAGTAAAAAAAACTTTTTTGAATAATTAACAAAAAATTTAAAAATATTTTTTGTGCTTGATTTCTTGGTTTTGTCCCCGCCCCATCCCCCCAGACTGTAAAATTCGTTCCTTTTTTTCAAAAAGATAATGAAAGTTTTTTTTTTTTTTTCCTAATGTTTTTCCTTTTTAGGTTATAAATCCCCCCTTTTTTATGGCTAAAAGTTTTTAGTTTTTTTTTAAATAAGAATTTTTTTTTTTTTTAAAAGAGTTTTTGAATTTTTTTTTTTTTTTTTCCCCTGGTCCACATTGCTTTGTTTTTTTTTTTTTTTTGGTAAACTCCCCAAATTTTTTGTAAAGTTTGTTTTTTTTTTTTTTTTTTTTTTTCTTTTTTTTTTTTTCTTTTTTACAGTTCTTTTGGCCTAAATTTTCAATAGATTTTTTTCCCCAAAAGCTGTTTTTTTTTTTTTTTTATCGTTTTCTTTTCAAAACAAAACAAAACTTTCCTTCGAAGGTAAAAAAAAAACGATTCCCAAACAAACTAACCTTTTTCCCCTTGGGGTTTTTGTTTTAAAATTTTTTTGGCCAAAAACTTTTTCCCCCTTTGGAAAAAAATTGTGGGAAAATTTTTTCCAGCTTTTTTTTTTTTTTTTTTTAGATGAGACAGTCCAATACAAAAAATACAACCCCAACAAGGGCCGGCAAATTTTTTTTTTTTAAAAATTTTTTTTCCCCGAAAAAAAGTTTTTTTTTTTTTTCCATTAATAAATGCTTCCCTCCAATTCAATAAAAAAATTTGCAAAATTATTAAGAAAAAACAACCACCTTTGCCAAAAGAAAAAACAAAATGTAAGCCGTAAAAGACAGTAAAATTCCGGCGAAAAAGTTTGGCCCCCGAAATGGCAAAAAAAAAAATGCAATAAGGGGGGCCAATTTAGGTGGGAATAATTGTTAAAGGGGTTTTAAAAAAACAGGGGGCCCCCCAAAGGGGGGCATAAATCGAGGGAAAAAAAAAAAAATGAAAATTGGCGAAAACAAAATTGAAAATTGGGAACAAGGTCGGATGTTTGGAAACCGAGGAGATTAGAATTTTTTACAGTTGGAAAAAAAAATATTTTTTTTTTTTCCCCAACTCCCGGCAAAAATGAAATTTGTCCTTTTCAAGGAATGTGGAAAAAAAAAAGTTTTTTTTTTGTTTGTGGCAATAAATTTTTTTAAATTTCATTTTTTAACTCAGATTTTCCTTTTTTTAAAAACTCCTTCCCCCCAGCAAACACAACTTCAAAAACAACTTCCCGCCCAAACAAAACGGCAAAACAATTACTTTTTTTAACAACAACAACATCCCACAATTTTGTTTTTTTTTTTTTGGCTTTTTTTTTTTTCCCTTTAAAAATTTTACCCCGGTTAAACAAAATTTCCAAACAAAAAAAACATTCCAAACAACATACGCTAAAAACATTGTTTTTGAACAACAATTTTTTTAATTTTCAAAGTTTTCCCTGTTTTTAAAAATTTTGGTAACCTTTTGAAAAAAAAAAAAAAATTTTTTTGTTTTTTTTCCCCGCAAAGCCGCCAAAAAATTAACAAAAACTTTTTTTTTTTTGGTTTGGGAAAATTTAAAATTTTTTTGGCGGGAAACCAAGGAAAAAATTAAAATGGAAAAAAAAATTTTTTTAAAAATATAAAACTAAACAAAACAAGCCACAAAACAATTCAAACGCAAAAACACAACCACAAAACACAAAACCCATTTTTGAAAAATGGGAATAAAAAAACAACAATTAAAATTGAATGGTTTTGAAGTCCAAAAACAAAACTTTAAAAAGGGGACCTTTTTTTTTTTTTCCCCTTTTGCCCTGAAGAAGGGTTAAAATTTTGGGTAAAAATGAGGCAAGTGTCCCCCAACATTAAAACTCTTACCCCCAAATTTAAAAAGGGCCAAGGAAATTTTAGGGTTTCCCATGTTAAAGAACCATCAAAAAAAACTGAAACCCAAAAAATTTTGGAAAAAAAGCAATAAAACCAAAACAACAAACCCAAATTTTTTTTCCCCCTTAAAAGAAAATATTGAAAAAATTTTTTTTAATGATTTTTAACCAAATAAAAAATTTTTGGGGAAATAAATGCCCTTTTATTTTTTTTTTTTGAGGTTTTTTTTTTTTCTTTTTTTTTGTGAATTTGCCAACTGGCCAAAAAAAATTTAATTTAAAACCCAAAATTTTCTGGGGGGATAGAAACAAACGCAAATGACAAATTTTTTGCCAAAAATGTTTTTTGGAAAGTCTTTCTTCGAACGAAAGCAAAATGGGTGGTTTTTAAATATCTTTTTTTTGCCAAGTAAAAAAGTAGGGGTAAAAACAAAAAAATGTTTGCCCCTTACCCCGAAAAAGATGATTTTGTTTTTTGGGAATAACCAAACATTTTTTTTTTTTTGACCAACTTTCGAAACCAAAAAATCAAAATCCCCAACCGAATCCCTTTTCCCGGTTTTTCCTTTTTTTTTTGGGAAAGTTTTATCTTTTTTTTGTTTGGGAAAAAAAAAAAAAAAAGCACATCATTTGGCTTTTCCATTTTTTAAAAAATTACTAAACAGAAAAAAAAAGGTTCCCCTTTTTTTTTTTTTGTTCAAAATTTTGTGTGTCAGGCGGGAAGCAAAAAATTCGATTTTAATAAAAAACTAAAAAAAAAGTTGAAAAACATTTTTTGCCTTTTTTTTTTTTTTGTTCAAACTTTTCGCAAATAAAAACAAGTCCCAAATGAAAAATGTTTTTTCCTTGTTTTTGCTTTGTGAAAAGAAAAAGATCGTTTTTTGAATGAAAAGATTCCCCAAAAAATTCCAGGTTTGGTCGGATTTTTTAAATAACATCAAAATCCGTTTTTTGGGTTCCCTTTTTTTCTTGCGTTTTTTCGGCAAAAAAACACAAAAACACAAAACAAAAACACAAAAAAAAAATTAGGAAAGAGTTTTTTTTGGTAATCAGCAAATTAGAGCCCATTTTTTTTAAAAATGCCTTAAATTGTAAAAATTTCCATTAATTAAAAAAGAAAAAAAAAACAACAAAACCAAAATTTTTTTGGGGTTCTGTGTTTGGTTTTTTTGTTTTTGCCGAATTTCTACTTTGTGGAAAAAAAAAGAACCTTTTTGGAACCACAAATAGAAAAAGTGAAAAATAAAAGAAAATCTTAAAAGCAAAGGAAGTAAAAAAAATTTTACATTTAAAAAAAAAAAAAATTTTTTCCACAAAGCCCCAAATAAAAAGAGATAAACATCTTTTTTTAAAATTGAATTTGGACGGGAAAGGTTTTTAGCCCCGGGGAAGTCCCCCGGTTTTTGGAAAAAACACGCCACTGAAAAAAATTTTTTTTTTTTCCCTAAAAAATTTTGCCCTATTTTCACCC
>PGFW01026949.1:312-12507 GCA_003123925.1 Haematobia irritans
TTTGTTTTTTTTTTAGTGTATTAAAAGGCATGTGGTTTAAAATGTCATGGTCTTCTTTTCTGATTAAAGTCCAGTCCATCATCATTAACATAAAATAATATTTTTCACAAAACACAAAAATAAAATATTACTAATTATTTATGATACCATCTAAAGTTCACAGGTTATAAAAACCTCTATTATGGTAAATATCATCATTCTAAAGTTAACCTTTCATTAAAGCAGAACGAATTGACAATGAAGTTAATAGTCATCGTAACCAAAAAGAGAGAGATACTGGAGTGGTAACGCCGCAACAACGTGCAGGTGGTTCGCGCGAAGGACAAGAACCCTCCCAACCGCAGAGCTCAGCCCAATTCGGAGCACAAATACTTGGGCTATTGTCAAGCGGAAACCTAAAAGAAGCACCAAAAAAAAGACTGCTAAGGACGAGCAGCAGTTTCCAAGGAAACTGGCTTTTTGCGGAAGAAGAAGGTGGACAAGGTGGGCTGTACAAAATCTAATGGCAGGTGTGTCAAGCGTGGGCCCGGCAATTCGGATTTGAAAAAGCGACACAGCCTAACTGAAAATATTTTTCGCTGAATTTTAATACTAATTGAACTTGAACAAGTAATATATGGCCGTAAGTTGCGGCCTAGGCCGAAGCTTTATGTACCCTCCACCATGGGATTGCGTTTAGAAACATTCTACCAACATTGAATTACTTGGTTGCTGGTAGCAGCATTGGCCGATGAAAGGGTATCTTAATAACTTCCTACACGCCGTATAGTATATACCAGCATAGTTCATGACGTGGTATATATTAAAGTAAAAAAAGACCGATTAAATACGTATATAATCTAAGTTTTAAGTTTCTGATAGATAATAATAAAAAATTTTTGACAAAATAAAATTTTCTAGCAACATTTTCTGATAGAATGTAAAATTTGGAAAAATTTTCTATAGAAATAACATTTTGATAATTTGTTCTATAGAAATAAAAGTTTTGAACAAAGATTTTCTATAGAAAATAACATTTTGGACAAATGTTTTTCTATGAATAATAAAAAATTTTGGTAGATTATTTTTGGCTCGAGTGGCAACGCATGGATTATGACCGATAATGTGACCAATTTTTTCGTTGTGATTAAGGGATGCGCCTATATATAAAGTATAACGCGAAAAATCTGGGGATCGATTTGTTATGGGGCTATACATAGTACATTATGGACCGGATATGGACCAATCCTGCATGGTTGTTAGAGATCATATACATAACGACTACGTACCCAATTTCAACCAGATTTGGATGAATTTTGCTCCTCTGAAGAGGCTCGGAGGTCAAATCTGGGGATCGGCTGTATATGGGGGCTATATATAATTATGGACCGATATGGACGCAATTTTGGCAATGGTTTGTTAGAGACAATACTACTAGAACACCACGGACCAAATATCAAATCGAATCGATGACTTTTGGCGCCTCTTAAGAGGCTTCCGCAGAGGTCAAATTCTGGGAATTTTTAAAATCGGTTTATATGGGGGCTATATATAATTATGCCGATGTGAACGCAAATTTTTGCATGGTCCATTTAGAGAACATATACAAAACCACCCTGTACCAAATTTCAGGCCAGATGAAATGAAATTATGCTTCCTCTTAAGGCTCCGCTAAGCCAAATCCGCGCGGGATCGGTTTATAATGGGGGGGCTATATATAATTATGAGACCGAATGTGGACCAAGTTTTGCATGGTTGTTAGAGACCTATACTAACACCATGTACTCAATTTCAACGCGGATCGGATGAAATTTTGGTTCTTCTTAGAGGCCTCCGCAAGCACAGAATCGGGGGATCGGTTTATATGGAGGGCTATATGTAATTATGGACCGATATGGGACCAATTTTTGCGTGTTGTATAGAGACCATATACTTAACAGCCATGTACCAAATGTTCAGCTGGATGCGGATGAAATTTGCTTCTCTAGAGGCAATCGCGAAGCCAATCGGGGGTCCGTTTATATGGGGGCTATACGTAAAAGTTGACGGCGATATGGACCAATTTTTGCATGGTTTGTTTAGCAGACGCATAATACTAACACCATTGTGACCAATTTGCAGCCTGATCGGATGAAATTTGCTTCTCTTAGAGCAATCGCAAGCCAAAATTCGGCGGGTCCGTTTTCATATGGGGGCGCTATACGTAAAGTTGGACCAGATATTTTCAATACCATCCGACGCTACATCAATAACAAACTACTTGTGCCAAGTTTTCAAGTCGATAGCTTGTTTCGTTCGGAGTTATTCGGTGATTTCAACAGACGGAACGGGGGGGGGGGCTATACGTTTATTATGGGGGCTAATACGTAAAAGTGGACACGATACTGGACCAATTTTGCATGGTTGTTACGAGACATATAGCTAACACCATGTACCCAAATTTCTAGCTGGATCGGATGAAGATTTCGCTTCTCTTAAGAGCAATTCGCAAAGCCAATCTCGGGGGATCCGTTTTATATGGGGGCTATAGTAAAAGTGGATTCCGATATTTTCAATAACCATCCGACCTACATCAATAACAACTAATTGTGCCGAAGTTTTTTCAAGTCGATAGGCTTGTTTCGTTCGGATAAAGTTAATCGTCGATTTCCAAACAGACTGGACGGGACGGACTATTGCTCAGATCGACTCAAAATTTCGGCCAAACCCAGAATATATTCTTTGATGGGGTCTTACGAGCAATAAGTTTTCGATGTGTTATGCAAACGGATCTGACAAAGTTAATACTAACCCCCATCTATTGTGGAGGGTATAAAAAGAAATTTAAGTTTGATATTTTTAAAATAAACGATTTCAGCTTATTTACACGCAATTTCCGCTTCTACCAAAATGTTGACCGTATGCATCCTTTAAATTTAATTTTTTTGTTTAAGATGACACCAATTTATCGAAATATTGTCGAAAAAACAATTCTAAAATCCCATTCAAGAAATATTGGCGGACTTTTTCAAAATATTTTAATTCAAACGTTTCAGAAAAACGCTTTAGAATGTAGTAAAAATCATAAAAAATTAATAAAATTTATTTATTTAGGCAAAATATCGCAATTTGTTTTTATTTATTTATTTATTAAATTTAACTTAGCTTTATATATAATATATTAGGCAAGTTATTAAAGAAAAAGAAATAGCATATCTTAACAAAGGCTTATCAGCCTAACACATATTTTTTTTTAATTCACATCGAAAGCAATTGAATTCGGATCAACACGCTTAAGAAGTGGTGCAAATTCAGTGCACTGCTTGTTGAAATGGTGGACATCCGCGTCTTGTGACAAAGCCGCATGTTTAAATTTTCATAGCTTCTGGCGCCATTTTGCAATTATACTTTCGGATGCCAAAAAAACAAAGTAAGTAAAGTCTAAAGTCGGCGGGGGCCGACTATATTATACTCCTTCACCGCCTTATGTAGGCCAAAATTTGTGTTTACCAATCTCAACTACTTCAAAATTTGCTGGAAAAGCTAATATAGAGGAGACAATTTTTTTTTTCTTCTACAAAATTCTCAGAATGTTACCCCACATATTTAAATTCGGCTAACGCCTATCCAGTTAATTGGAGGAAATTCCATTGAAAATGGGTCTAGGAAGATGTGTAACAGTCTACCATACTTTCAGCAACTCTGGTGTTACGCATATATGGGAGCTAATATATAATCTGAAAACCTAATTTTGACTAAATTTGACATGTGATATGTTAGAATAAAATTCTTGTTCTGCTATCTATGCGAAATTTCACGTAAATGGGAGTATATACTTTGTGCCCCCCTGGTCTATGATTGGGCAAATGAGGAACGGAAGATATAGTATGGGAGCCATATCTAAATCTGAACCGATTTCAACTCAATTATTTGGCACAATTACGCGCGATACACCTTAAACGTACTCGCTTGTGGCGAAATTTGGAAGCAAATCAACAGCAAAACCCTGGATTTAGAGGTCGATATAAGTTCAAATCGGAGCGAAAGAGTAAATATCGGGAGCTAGTAGTCTAAGTCTGAATCGATTTTGACATATTTGGGCACATACAAATAAGTAATCGTTAAATGTTACAGCTTTGTGCAAAATTTGAAGTATAGTCAGGGCAAAACTCTGGCTTTTTGAACATAGTAGAAGTCCAAATCGGACGAAATATATATTATGTGAGCTATATCTAAATCTGATCTGATTTGAACAAAATTTGAAACACACTTTAACGATTACTATTAAACGTACGCCTTGTGCAAAATTTGAAAAACTTCTGGCTTTTGTGGGCCATGATAAGTTCATTATCGCGACGAAAGATATATGATGGGAGCTATAATCTAAATTTCAAACCAATTCTACCCTCTGTGCAAAATTTCACGAAGATCGTAGTAAACTGTTTGGCTCTGTGGTCATATTTGTGGGTCTATAATCGAAGCGAAATGATATAATATGGGAGCTATATCTAAATCTGAACAGATTTGGCTGATATTTTTCGCAGGATTTTCGAGATTCTATAAAATATTTGGATGTACGTACAGGCGTTTGCCAAAATTGTTTCAGCCAAAAACCCGTAGATTTGCACCAAAAAAATAGCTAAAAAGCTAAAAAATAACTAAAAAAATATCTAGAAAAAAAGCAAATGTTTTTTTTGTATCAAAAGTCCACAATTTTTGATTTGAAATTTAACAAACTTAAAGCTTTATCTTCACGTTACAATTGCATATTATTTACATTTTTAATTCTTTTCTGTGGAGACTGTAACAATTTTTATCTAAGGCATATTAGCTCTGTTTTTGGCGTATTCGATACATTTTGATCTACTATCAACAATTTTTTTATTACTTGGAAGGTCCTTCGTTTTGTGGGAGCTTACTCCCTCTCTACCTCTATTATTATTTTACTGGTTCATTATTAAAAATATTAAATGATCTAAGCATAGCTTTGGATTTGGTAAAAAAATTATTTGTTCATTTTTTTTAAAATAAAATTTTAGTTTGGATTTGAAATTGTGGAAAAATTCGGAATACATTACTTTTATTTTAAATGTAGAAAATACTATAGTTCACAATTTCCCAGTAAAAACATTTTCCTTTTCTCATGAGCTATCAAAGTGCTTTAAAAACGTGCCTAACGCCATCTTCAATTTCCAAATTCAGACTCGACTTCTCAAAGTAAGAAATTATTGTATATATACGTGTTTACAAATAAAAGTGTTGAAAAAATCTTCTTATTTTTGAACGCTATTTTGGTTTGTGGCGTCTAAGATGCAAAAACTCCTCACATTTAGAAGACTATTTCATTAATTGCTTTCCTTCTTTCATGAAAACATACCCATTTTTTAAGTTGAAATCACTTAATTATAAGGACAAAAAACGACTTTATCGTCTTTTGGACAAGGAAAACAGTTTATAGGTAAAAGAAATTCACAAATGCTATTGTAAACAATAATCTCGCGTTCGTATTTACAGGAGACGACAATATTTTTTCGAAGGGCACAAAGGCTATTTCACATCTACTATTTTAATTTAGTATATCCGTAATAATTTAGAATATTATAATAACATAAAAAGGATAAAACGAGCATGATTAATATTCCCAATAATTTACTGACAGTTTTTATCTAACCAAATTTTTGTATGGAAATAGTAGATTTAAAGTTTACGTACTAACTCTTTATGTACATAATGAAAAAACTTTACAACAAGGTGTATTTGCTACAAAAATTGCCCGATAATGGCTGGACCATTTATTATCGTTTCAACTGAGGCTTTGAGAATGATGTGGAAACCCTTATACTTGCAGCAAGGCTTAGATAAAAAAGCCAGAAACAAAGCTAAAAGCTAAATGAATTTTTTTCGCCGCTAAACGTCTTCCAAAAAAGCCAAAATAATTAGCGGAAAAAGCTAAAATGCAACGGCTGGTACGGTATTTCAAGAAAATCGGTTGATAAACGACGCTAACTAATGACTAAATGCGGGGATTAATATATATGGCAGCTATATTAAAATTCTGAACCGATTTTTTCCAAAACCAATAGCAAATTGTCTCTTGTCCGCAAAGAAACGGCCGTAAATGCAAATTGAGGACGATCGACTTTAAATTGCGAGCTGTAGCTTTTGTGGCACAAAATTACAATAATACGGACAGACGGACAGACAAGAGCAGCGGACGGACATCGCCTAAATCGACTCAAGAATTTTTTAAGCCGATCGGATATCTAAGAAGGGTCTATGACCACTATTTCTTGGCGGCTTACATACAAATGCACAAACTTTCATCGCCTGTACCACGTAGTGCGTTGAAGGGTATAAACCATTCATAATTTTTTGAACGAGTCTTTTTTGCTGGGGTTGGTATATCCCCTAATGAGACTGATCGCCCGACTTTAGATTTCGTAGTTTTTATTCTGATTTGGCTCTGAAATTTGGAAATTCCAAGAGCGTATTTGTGGGAACATTAGGATGCGTCGAAAATTTTGGAGTATTGGTCGATGTTTTGGTATAGCCCCCATATGAGCTACCTCCCGGATTTATTTCTTTATGCTGCTAGAATCTGTATTTTTTATCCACTTTGCCTGAAATATAGCAAATATAGCTGGTATTTGTTGACCCTCAAAAATTTGTATCAGCCGGTCCATTATGTAAGACATTGATCGATTTGACCGATTTCATTCTTGAGTGTATAGGCAGGAGTCCTTGGATCATAAAAAATTGCTTGAAACTAAAAGTAAAATTTCCAGATTTTAGTTTTAATAATGGCGGTAAAACTCCACGGATTTAAGATTTCAAATCAAGGCTTTTTTCACCATTTACACGATATGTTTATGATTTCTCTAAAACTATTATATTTGATTTCATGGTTGTGGGTATTTAGATTTCGGCACGGCGAACTTACACTTTATATACTTGTTCATTGTATAATTTTCCCCGTTTTAGTTAATTTAAATAATAATTTAGAGTAAAGGAAACTTTCTCCAAACGTATAATTTATACTGAACTGAAATAAAGTTAAGTTGGTTTTAGTGAAAATGAGGGTTTTACTTTTGAGTGTAGATTAGTGCACCTGGAGGTTAGGTTAAGTTAGGATTAGGTGGCAGTCGTGTATCAGGCTCAATCTCAGCTATTTCCAGCCCATTGAATGATACCACTGTGGTGACTTCTCTCTTAGTTCACTGAGTTGCTGCCTCGGACTCCCATGTATAAGCTCAATGACAAGGGCCCTCCTTTTTATAGTCGAGTCCCGAACGGCGTTCCACATTAGCAGTGAACCAACTTAGATAAAGCTTTCTGAACCCTCAGAAATGTCACCAGCATTACTTGAGGTGCGGATGAATCACGCGCTGAAAAACTTTTTGGTGTTCGGTCGTTAGCAAGGAATCGAAACCCACGAACGCTTGTGGTACCGCAAGGCGGGCTGCTACCATTCCACCACGGTGGCTCCCTGGAGGGCTTCATTTTTATACCGTGCGCCACACTGTGGAACAGGGTATTATAAATCAGTGCATCTGTTTGCAACACCCAGAAGAAGACGAAATTGACACATGGTGTCTTTGGCAATAATGCTCAGGGTAGGTCCCTGAGTCGATCTAGCCATGTCGCGTCTGTTCTGTGGACACATTTTTGTGATCAAAGTCTAGGTACGTAGTTTAAGTCCAATCGCCTTTCAAACAGGACAAGGTTTCGCTGTTTTGGTCAGAATAGAAACCCTATTACTTTTGGAAGAAATCTGTTACAGATTTAGATATAGCTCCCGATATATATAGCTCCCGATTTTCAGTCATATGAACCACAGAGTTCAAAGTTGTAGTCCAATTTATAGTGAAATCTTTCCACGGGAATAGAATTAAAATACCTAAGGATGCATGTCAAATTTGGTTCGATAATCGGTTCAGATTTCTATATATCATTCGCTTATATATGTTTTTCCGATTTGGGCAAAAATGGACAAAATATCGACATTTTCCTTATAAACATCGCCACTGGCTAAGTCGAAACTTGTTAGAACGTGACTTCAAATTTTCCTTACGATCTACACTCCAAACAAAAGTGTGAACTCACTATATTCACTTAAAAGCCAATTTAAGCTATCATTTTAGTTCATGAATTATTTGATATTTTGGTGAATAGTTTCAATCTTACTTTCTAATAATTGATACCGCCTGCGCGCGCACACTGTGTATTATTTTTTTGGCGTACGTTAGTTAAATGAACTAAAAGATGAAAAAACAAGTTAAGGAAAGTCTAAAGCTTTCGGGGCGGGCCGCGACTATCATTATAACCTGCACCACTTTCGTGTAAATACTAAAAATTTCGATAACCGTATCACATCCGTCAAATGTGCTTGGGGTGCTATATATTAAAGGTTTGTCCAGAATTACATTTACATTTAAATATCACTCGATTTTGGACAGAATTTGATAGAGACTTCTACAAAATCTATTAGACTTCAAAATTTAAGTCGGCTAATGCACCTAAGGGTGGGAACACAATGTTAATAAAAAATATGGAATACGTTCTGAAGCAATTTTTAATGGAAACTTCGAAAAAAGTTTATTTATGATTTATCGCTCGAATATATATGTATTAGAAGTTTATGAAAATTAAGAGTCATTTTTACAACTTTTGGACTAAGCAGGTGGCGATTTTACAAGGAAAAATGTTGGTATTTTGACGCATTTTTGTCGAATATCAGAAAAAACATATATATGGGGAGCTATTTATCTAAATCTGAAACGTATTTCAACCGAATTTGGCACGCATAGCTAACAATGCTAATTATACTCCTGTGCAAAATTTCAACTAAATCGGAGTTAAAAATTGGCCTATGTGGTCATATGAGTGTAAATCGGGTGAAAGCTATATATGGGAGCTATATCTAAATCTGAACCGATTTCAACCAAATTTGGCACGCATAGCAACAATGCTAATTCTACTCCCTGTGCAAAATTTCAACTAAATCGGAGTTAAAAATTGGCCTCTGTGGTCATATGAGTGTAAATCGGGTGAAAGCTATATATGGGAGATATATCTAAATCTGAACCGATTTCAACCAAATTTGGCACGCATAGCTACAATGCTAATTCTACTCCCTGTGCAAAATTTCAACTAAATCGGAGCAAAAAATTGCCCTCTGTGGTCATATGAGTGTAAATCGGCCGAAAGCTATATATTGGAGCTATATCTAAATCTGAACCGATTTTCAACTCAAATTTGGCAACGCATAGCTACAATGCTAATTCTACACCCTGTGCAAAATTTCAACTAAATCGGAGCAAAATATTGGCCACTGTGGTCATATGAGTGTAAATCGGGCGAAAGCTATATATGGGAGATATATCTAAATCTGAACCGATTTCAACCAAATTTGGCACGCATAGCTTCAATGCTAATTCTACTCCCTGTGCAAAATTTCAACTAAATCGGAGCAAAAAATTGGCCTCTGTGGTCATATGAGTGTAAATCGGCGCGAAACTATATATGGGAGCTATATCTAATCTGAACCGATTTCAACCAATATTTGCACGCATAGCTACATGCTAATTTAACTCCCGTGTGAAAATTTCAACCAAATTGGGGATAAAAACTCTGGCATCTGGGACCGTATTAGTCCATATCGGCGAAAGATATATATGCGGAGCTATATCTAAATCTGAACCGAATTTCAAAAAATTTGGAACCTTGACTATAGGCTAATTGTTCTTCTTGTGCAAAATTTTCAAGCAAATTAGGGTAAAACTCTGGCTTTCTGGGGCATATAAGCCCCTATCGGGCGAAATATATATGGGAGCTATATTAAATCTGAACCGATTTCTTCCAAAATCAAGAAATCTCTTCCCAAAATTCAAATTTTTTATACCCTGTTCCACAGTGTGGAGCAGGGTATAAAAATTATTAACACAAATGTTAAGGACAGAGATTTACTAGAATTCGTATTTCTCATTAAGAATAGTTATTATTTCTTCAACATTTGTATCATGAACTTCGTAATGTCACTAAAGACTTCGTTGCAAATTTTGAACTTCCAATTTTTTCGCTTCAAACTACAAAATTTTCTTTTAAAAAATGAAAAAAATTATTATTATATGTCTTAATAAATTTTCATTGAATTTGTCGAAAATTTTTTATTTATTTTTGTGATATCGGCGCGATGGGTTCACCCGTCCTGTAAATACGTGTTTAGTTAAAAATTTTCTAAAAATTTCAAACATTTTCTAAAATTAATCAAAAGTTTTCTTCCTGGCGGGGTTCACTGTTTTTTCAGTGTAGCCATGCTTCGTCTGTCGGTTCGTTCGTCTGTCTGTGAACTTCATTTTTTGTGTCAAGTCTAGTCAATCGACTTCAATATTTGGCACAAGTTCTATTGTTGGTCAGAATAGAACCTATTCGATTTTGGGAATAAATCGTTTCAGATATAGGTATAGCTCCCATGTATATCTTTCGGGCGATATGCCATGAAGCCACAGTTTTATACGCTGATTTTGGCTTGAATATTTTGCAAAAGCATAACACTTTGGTCGTGTGGCTCAAGTTACGAATTTGATTGAAATCGTTTCAGATTTAATATAGCTTCCATATATAACATTCGGCCCGATATGCACTTATAATTGGCCCGCAGAAGCCAAGTTTTAACCCGCAATTTGGATGAACATTTTGGCACTAGAGTAAATTATTTAGTTGTAGTCAAGTGTTCAAATTTTATTGAAAATCGGGGTTCAGATTTAGAGTATAGGCTCCCATATATAGCTTTCGCCCGATTTACACCATTTGCGCCACAGAGCCAATTTTTTTTGCTCCGAATTAGTTGAAGAATTTGTGCATAGGGAGTAGAATTAGCATTGTAACTATGTTGTGTCAATATTGGTTGAATCGGTTCAGATTTTAGATATAGCTCCAATATATATGTTTTTCCTGATTTCGACAAAAATGGTCAAAATACCAACATTTTCCTTGTAAATATCGCCACTGCTTAGTCGAAAAAGTTGTAAAAATACTTTAATTTTCCCTAAACTTCTAATTGCAATACATATCATCGAGCGGATAAATCAATAAATAAACTTTTGCTTTGCAAGTTTTCTTTAAATTGCTTCAGATTTAAAACGTTTTCCCATATTTTTTTACTAAAATTGTGTTCCACCTAGTGCATTAGCCGACTTAAAATTTTGGTCTATAGATTTTGTAGAAGTTCTATTAAATTCTGCCCAGATCGAGTGACTATTTTAAATGTATGTATTTGGGACAAACCTTATATATAGCCCCAACACATTTAACGGAATGTGATATGGTATCGAAAATTTAGATCTATAAAGTGGTGCAGGGTATAATATAGTCGGCCCCGCCCGACTTTAGACTTTCCTCACTTGTTTTTTTACTAACATCGTGTTCCCACCCTAGGTGTATTAGCCGACTTAAATTTTGAGTCTATAGAGTTTTGTAGAAGTCTTATGCAAAATTCTGCCCGAAAGTGATCGAGTGATTTAATGTATGTATTTTTGGCGCATAACCTTTTATTTGTAGAAGTCTATCAAATTCTGCCCAGATCGAGTGATATTTAAATGTATGTATTTGGGAACAACCTTTATATATAGCCCTAAACACATTTGAACGGATGTGATAGTTTGGTATCGAAATTTAAGATCTACTAAGTTGTGCAATGTTATAGATAATGTCGGCGCCGTCGCGACTTTAGACCTTCCTTACCTTGTTGTTTTTTTTACTACATTAGTGTACCATCCCAGCGGCATTAGCCGACTTAAATTTTAAGTCTATATATTATAAATTTTGTTCAGATGGAGTCAGATTTAAATGTGTGTATTTGGGACAAAAACCTTTATATATAGCACCCAACACATTTGACAGATTTTATAAAGTATCGAAAATATGTAGATTTACAAAGTGGTGCAGGGTATAATATAGTCGGCCCCATCCGACTTTAGAGTTTTCTTATTTTTTTTTTTTTAGTGTATTAAAAGGCATGTGGTTTAAAATGTCATGGTCTTCTTTTCTGATTAAAGTCCAGTCCATCATCATTAACATAAAATATATTTTTACAAAACACAAAAATAAAATATTACTAATTTTATGATACCATCTAAGTTCACAGGTTATAAAAACCTTTATTATGGTAAATATCATCATTCTAAGTTAACCTTTCATTAAAGCAGAACGAATTGACAATGAAGTTAATAGCATCGT
>PGFW01026968.1:8188-18489 GCA_003123925.1 Haematobia irritans
ATAATCGAATTGCTATAGAGAGAAGAGATCACTCACACTCCTAATCGGCAATAGCAGTTAAGAGGGATTAAAGGCGACCTTGAGACCCACGAACTCTGAAGCATATCAGAAGGTCAGTCGATCCCAACACGTCTCTGGAATAGGTAGACGTATTCCTAGAGAGAGATGAGATCAGTCACGCATCTATTCGGTACGGTACCAAAGGGATTAAAGGGAATCTTAACGTATCCGTCCCCAGAATCACCTATCAAGGAAGAAATGATCGTTGCTATACCAGCTGGAAACTCTAGGAATCTTACCAAGAATGTTTCAAGAGAACCCTCTCAAGTGTTAGGAGGATCTTCTTGAGTTGAGTGAGGATCTGAAATCTGTAATACTTACTGTATAAATATTCGGAACATCCATCGAAACCTTCTTCGTCTTCTTCACATTTCTCGGCAGGTGTTTCATGATCCGATAATGTAGCCGCAAATAGGCAAGCTCCATTTTCTACCAAAAACTTAACCATTGCTAAATTGTTACAACTAGCAGCACAATGTAAAGGTGTCCAGCCATCAGAATCTTGGGCATTGACATCACATCCAAATTCGACCAGGAATCTAAAAACAAACAGAACATTCGATTAAGATCTTCTTGCACAAAGAGACAGATAGGTTGGTCATACTTGACTATATCAATATGGCCCGCACAAATGGCATTATGCAGCGCAGTGATTCCCTCATCGTTGGCCGCACTGGGATTGGCAACTTGCATGGCAGTTTTCTTAACTAATTCCAATTCTCCTTCCAAGGCTGGCATCTAGCAATAAGGCTAAGGGATCAAAGCTAACACGCCGAGTTAATTTGGGTTTACCATTGCCCGACGTAGAATTGCTGTTGGCACCGGCAGACATGCTACGAAGGCGACGTTTTAGACTATCAGGTGATTTATCCTCCTGTGATGGGACAGGTTGAGCAGATGTCACATCCATGCGATCGGGTTCATCGAGGCTAGATTGAGATTGCGGAGATTGGTTAGGGGGAGATTGTTGAGCTGGCTGGGTCTGTTGCTGCATTAGGTTGGGTGAGTACTGAGGTGTGGAATTGGTTTCACTATTGGTCTCCGAGGACACTTCGGGATGTGAGGATCTTCTTTCACTGAATAAGTAACTAGTGGAGCTAACATCACCCTTTTCGTGGATTCACACTGACCATTGGACGGTTTAGCTCAAGCTAGTAGAGGATTTAAGTCGTGGCGTTGCTCAGACATGCGGGTTTCTTTCTATGGTCTAAGGCTTGGCCCTTTTATGGGAGGATTATCGTTTAATATTTGTAGTATGGGCAAGGTTGCAGGCATTCGAATTTAGAGGCAGAAGAGGTGGTATTGGAGGAGGGTATTGCTGGGTCCGTAGATGTCCGTTTGCTGGAGGAAACCGTACTGCTGGCGACTTCAGCCGCCCCATCGTGAGTGCTCATTTTATGGGGTTTAGGAGGTAATGCTGGGCGATCATTATTTGAGGAATTTGAGGCGGCAGTGGTAGTGGTAGATGCAGTAGCCAGATGGGACGATGATGCCGATGACACAGTGGTGGCTAACGATGAACTAACTACATTGGGGCCGACACGGTTAACTTTTGGCTGTAGTAATCATTTTTAGGATGCGAGTTGAAACCGAAGTGGGGAGCCACGCACTGCTTACGCGCTTGCGGGAGAGGTACTGCTAGATTACCGGCTAACAGAGGCTTGAAGATTTCGAACTAACCGAAGAGGTGGTCATTGGCTCAGCACTACTAGCAACTGGAGTCACCAATGCATTGGATACCCCCGTAGCCACTGATTTATTGGCTGTCCCCAGAGGCATACTGTGAACGGTCAACTGATGTGTATTCTTCTCCAGCAGAGTTTCACTTGTCACCGCTATCTCAGATTTCTTTTCCAAATCCGATTTCTCCCTTTGAGGTATGTGCGTGGGACCTGCTGCTCCATGGGAGTTACTATTGGCGGCACTGTTCAATTTGCTGATTAGTGCAGAGGCAGAAGTGGTTGGGTGCTAATGCTTTTGGGAATTTTACTGGTCGCAGTCTGAGGGCTATTCGTGGTATGAGATATGGTTTGAGCCTCCAGACTGGATGTTACCTCTTTGACAAGGTCTCGTTTCTTAGGTCCTACCTCGGCATAAAATGTTGATGCGAAGTATCAACTTTTGGTGGTTGAGGTGGTTCCGCGCTCGAACTCGAGGAAGTCTGAGGAGCTGCCTCTGTACTATGCATTTTATTGCTGGTTATGGCTGCCGTCAACATTTTCTTGGCCAATTTAGATTCATCACTCTCGGCCATAAAGAAATTAGGACTGCTACTATTGCCACCACCACCACTATTCGAAAGATGACCTTGCCCACTATTGGCAGCAGGATGGCTAGCCAGGTTAAGTTTTGCATGGGCATGTTCCTGTATCAATTGATTTTGTTGGTTGGTATTCGCCGTGGCCGCCGCATGCTTAAGAATATTTCCCAAATACGAGGAGGTTGGGGTTATGGTGGATTTTTGAGGAGTATGGATATAGGGCTCCACAGCGGCCACATTGCCTCGAGCCATATTGCGGTTCTCATTGGCTCGGCTGATAATATTGGCGAATTTGTTGTTGTACGAAGCCACTGCCGATTGGCCATTTGCAGCTTGATTGGCTTGCTTTTGCAGAAGTTGTTGTTTGAGGGCAGCCACTCCGGTTTTTGGGGCTAAATGGGTGGAGGGTGGATAATTGCCTCCACCACCCCCATCTACAACATTGCTACCTACAATCGCCGATGATGTGGCATTGTAGGCATTATTATTTGTAAAATGTTGTTGTTGTTGCTGCTGCTGATTCGGTTGGCTAGGTTGGGGGAATGGCAGCATTGTTCTGATTGGGACTGATATTCGGTTGTTGATGAAGTTGTTGCTGCTGCTGCTGTTGGTTTGTTTGTACATTGGCTGCCTTTTTTCGTTGCAATCTTGTCTGTAGCTCATAAATTCTCTGATCGACAGATCTCAATTCGGCCTGTCTTTGTTGTAGGGCTTCTCGTTGCAAATGAAGTCGAGCATCTTGTTGCAGTGACAATTGATTGCGATACTGTAAATTGAGATTTTGATTTTTGTTTGTTAATAAAACAATGTCAACACTTTTCATTTGGGTATTCATGCATCACTTACCATCAGTTCTCTTCTTAGCTTCTCCAATTCCCTTGATGCTTGTGGCGGTAGTGGTTGACCAGTTGTACTGCCACCAGCTATCAAATTTATGGGGCATCTTCGGTCACGTCTCAAATCTTCCAATTGTCGGGTGAGTGCTTCTACTTTGGCCACAGCCAAACTCAGTTCTTTTTCTTTTTCACTAAAAAGGGCTCGTATGGAATCCAAATCGTTGCCTGCCAAAAAAATATGGACAGTTGTGAACAGTTAGTGAAATGTGAAGAAAATGTAGAGATATTAAAAAACCCACAAATCTGAAAATTTTGTGGTAAACGAAAATTTCTTGTATTGGCTGGTTTGGGGAGGTTTGGTTGTTCTTGAGGATAGGGAAATATTTTTGAAAAGTTTTTTTTTTTTTTAATAAAACTGAATTTGTGTTCCTTTGAATTAATTTCGTATGGTCTGAAGAAATATGCATTGCTTACAGAATGTTGGATATTATAAAGAAAAGTAAAATTTCTACGCACTTCCAAAATCTAATCAGTTTCTTTTTTCAAATCAATATTCAAATGATTTCAGAATTTTGTTTTTAAAAAATACAAAATTGTATTTGTTAAATTTCATCTTTTAATGCCAATTCATCCCTTTTGAACGCCACTGTAATTATATGTAAGTCCACTTAGCACCCATGCACATTACCTACTCAGATAGTACTGGTTCGACTCATTATGATCAACGCCTCGAGGTTTCTAACTGACAAATAATGGTTTCTCCTAATTTAAGCAAATATACAATAGTTGTTGTGTAGCTGCTGTAGTGTGAGCAACTAAGGCCAATATTGTAGCGGGAGCAAATGTTTGTAATCTAGAACTCTCCTTCTCTTCCACACTCGCATTTCATGTGGAGAGAAAGCAAAAACATATGTATGACAGACTTACCACTACCACCTCCATCCAGTCCAGTGACGTACAAACACCTTACCTCAACATGTTGATGTGAAAGGTGTTTCGGTTGTAATTTTCGATTTTTTGCCTCTATTGGGGACTCTGCTGTTTTGTCGTTGTTGTTGTTGTTGTTTTGTTGTGGTACTACTTATGTGAGAGCAACAGAATAATGCTAACAACAGAAACGTGCCAAAGCAAGTACTGGATTTACTTGCAAACTTTATGTTGAAGTACTTGTAGATGTTGTGAACATCATGTGGGGGCTTATAACCTTCCGCTCCCCTCTGACATGAATATGTTGTGGGAATTTGCAGAAATGCCCAAGGCCCCAAAAGTGTAGGCCAAACAAAAAATTTAAATTGGTCAAAAATCTTAAGGAAATTTATTTTTGGCAAGGGAAATTTAATTAGAAAGTGTCATGTGTGTGAGCCTAGAGTTTATTTTGAAGGTGGTATGAATATTTCATAAAAGCCTATTTTAAGTAATTTACAACTGTCCTGAGGTTTAACATGAGATACGTTTTTTGTTGGTGTTGTAATTTAAGTTTCTTAGGGAAAAATTAGAAAAAAATTAAATGGACCATATTTAAAAAATTGAAATCCTAAATAAGATTAAATAAGTTAACCCCCCATTTTCCCGGTTTCGACGTAAGTTTTTTAAGAAATGCAATTTTGACGAAATTTTTTTAAGAAAAAAAAAATTGTTACGAAATTTTGTATGAAATTAAAATGTGTCTATGAATATAAAAATTTGACTAAATTTTCTATGAAAACTGGATTTTGAAGAAATTTAAATAAAAAAATTGAAAAAAAATATTTTTTTATGAAAATTAAAGTTTGAGAACATGTTTTGTGAAAATAAAATTTCGGGGAAAGTTGCTAAGAAAATTCACGTGATCAATTTTCTAATGATTTTTTATGAAACATAAAATTTTAGGAAAAGAAATTTTCACTAAATAAAATTTCCAATTGAAAATAAAATTTCTGGAAATGTCAGCCAAATTTTCTCTGAAAAATAAAATTTAAAAGAACTTTCCTATGAAAACTACTAAACTTAAGGTTTAGAAGATTTAACGTTTACTAACAGATTGAAAACATAAAATTCGAAAATTTTCCATAAATTTAAGAATTCAAATTCATACATATTTCTAAAATTATTTTGGAAATGCGTAACCTAATTGCAAATGCTGAAATTCAGCTCATGATTCAAATAAATGAATTTTTAAATCAACGCAAAAAAATATTGTTCGACAAAATAGAATTCCTTGAACATCTTACATAGAATTTTATAGTAAATTTACGAGATTATCAAAATAGATTTCGATCTAACAACCGACATTTTCATGAAATTAGTTTATGAATATACAAGACATATCATAAAATAATTTTGAAATTGACCTAGCCAAATTTATTGAAAATCACCGATGAATTAAAATAAACATGAAATATTAATTCAATTCGAGAATAAAATATATTTACTAATTTCTTAAATTTGACGAGTTAATAACAAAATTTGCGATTTAAAGACTAAAACGGAAATTTAGGAATACAATTACTTTCAATCAATAGAATTTAGGAAGAAAAAAAAATGAAGAAATTCCTATAGAAATAAATTTTCGATGAATATTTTATAAAAAAGAAAATCTGAGCCACAATTTCACGAAGATTTAAATTTGACGCAATTAACTATGAAGTAAAAAATTTCTAGCGAAATTTCAAAAATTTTGACGAACTTTCTGTGGAAAGCAAAATTGTAGACAAAATTTTTCTATGAAAATTAAATTCGAACGCTTTTATTATGAAAATTCAATTTTCGACGAAATTTAATATAAAATTTAATTGTCGGCGAAATTTTTTTATAAATTTTCGATTGCCACATAATTCTCTATGAAAAAGAAAAATAAACAATTTTCCTACGTAAAATTCAAATTTCGATGAAATATTCTCTAAAAAAATAAAATTTTGACAAAAAGATTCGATGAATCTAAAAAATTTTGACGAAAATTTTCCTCAGAATTTAAAAATTCTACAAAATTTTGCTATATAATTAAAAATTTAATGAAGTTTTTCTAAGAAATAAAATTTCGGACGAAATTTTCTATTGAAAATCGAATTACTGATCAAAATTTTCCTATAAAAATAAAAATTCGAAACAAATAAAAATTCACACACTTTCTAATGAAAGAAAAATTTCGACGAAATTATCTATATCCGACAATGGACAGAATAGTCTAAGTTAGAGCATGAATCTTAATCGGGCTGCCACTTTAACTTTAAACGGCATCTAATGAAGTAAAATTTTGACAAATTTTCTATAAAATAAAAATTTTTACGAAAATTTTTTATATAAATAAAATGTCTAAAAAATTCATTCTCAAAGAAAAAGTTTTCTCTAGCGAAATAGATTTTTTACAGAAATATATATTTCGACGAAATTTTCTATAAAAAAAAAATTTTGAGAAAAACATCATGAAAATTTCGCAAAATTTTGCTATAGAATTATAAAATTCAATGAAATTTTTTAAACAGAAATATAATTTCGAATAAAATGTTTCTATAGAAAATTAATAATTTTAAAAAAAAAAAAATGAAAGTTCTTTCTTTGTAAAACAAATTACATGAAAATAAAAATTTCGGCGAAATTTTTCTATGAAAAAATAAAATTTTGACAAAACTTTCATAAAAATAAATTTCGACGAAAATTTTCGATAAGAAATAAAATCCTCTTTTTGTTGTTTTGATTTCATCTTAAAAAAGCACATTTCATATAGCAAGTAAAATCTTATTGACAAAATAAGAATAATTTTCAAATTTTCCTGGGAAAGAATAAAAGTTCAACGATATTTTCTATTTGAAATAAAATTTGGCACAAAATGTTCTTATGAAATAATAAAAATTACGGACGAAATTTTTTGTAGAAATAAGATGTTGATTGAAATATTCTATAGAACTAAAATTTTGACAGAAATTTTCCATATTAAAAATTTGACAATGGTAATATAATTTTGACAATTTCCAAAAAATTTTCTTTAAATTTAAGATAAAAAATGTTTCAAAATTCTCATAAAATTTTGCTTCGATAATCAGAAAACATTTTAATTTTCTAGAAATTGCAAGTGCTAAAAGTAATAATTGACAGACGAAATTTTCGTATCAAAGAAATAAGATGTTGTATGAAATTTTCTAATAGAAAATAAAATTTGACAAAATTAAAATTTCCATATAAATAAAATTTTGCAATTCTTGATAAAATTTTGACATTCCGTGGGTTAGCAAAATCTTACAAAATTGCTTGAAACCCGCTTGCAAAATACAAGTCTGTTATGCTTCGACGAAACAAAATTTAGCTATAATGCCACTAGTAATTGTAATTACTAGTTCAAAGTATCAGGTTCACTATCTGGAAGTGAACTGCTATAAAAAAGCTTTCCTTGAACTTAAAAATCGCAGCAATGTACGGAATTACCAATGGTATAATGACTGAAGCAAGTACCTGATCGTGCAACGTACTAACAACTTGACAATTTTCTATAGAAATAAAATTAAAAAAATTTAAACTTTCAGCTAAATAAATTTGAAGGCTAAACCCTTCGTTCTACTCGCAGAGTACTTACAGAAGAAATTTCATAAAATATTTCAACAAAACATTTATCTAGAAATAAATTTGGACAAAATTTTCTATTAGAAATAAAATTTGGACAAAATTATTCTTGGGAAAGTAAACTTAGACGATAATTTTCTTTGATAAAATAATATTTTGAGACGATAATTTTTTTGAAATAATAATTTGTCGCAAATTTTTTTGTTATTGAAATTAAGAATGTTTTATGAAAAAAGTTTGTAATTATCTAGAAATAAAATTTGACAAAATATTTCCATATAACATATAATTTTAAACAAAAATTTTCTATAGAAATAAGACATTTTGACAAAATATGTTCATATTAACAAAATTTTTCTCTATAAAATTTTACTAAAGATACATAAAATGTTATACAAATTTCTATAGAAATAAATTTGCCCATAATAATCGATTAAATTGTTTTAGGAATACATTGCAATTTCATATAAAAGACGAGGCTAGAATAAATTACGATTTCTGATAGATAATATAAATTTTGACAAATTTTCTGTAGAAATAAAATATTGACAAAAATTTTCTATAGAAATAAATTTCGACGCAAATTTTCTATAAAAAATAAAATTTCGACCGAAATGTTCTATAGAAATAGAACTTTCAACGAAATTTTCTTATTAGAAATAAAATTTCGACAAGAAATTGTCTATAGAAAAAAAATTTCGACGAAATTTTTCCAATAGAAAATAATATTTTGCTGAAATTTTCTATAGAAAATTAAAATTTCGAAAAAATATTTCTATTGAAGAATAAAATTTCGACAAAATTTTCGATGAAAATAAAATTTCATAGAAATTTTTCTTATAAACTAAAATGTACCAAGGAAATTTTCCATCCGTGAATTAAAATTTCGACAAAATTTTCTATGAAATAATTATTATCGTTTATGGCCTACAAAATTCTATCGATCAGGTCCTACTGTCCATAGTCTACTTTTATACGCTAGTTAGTTCATATCATATGCAATAAATCAAACATTATACTCATGCTCTTTGATAGGTTCTTTGTGTGTGTTGCGGTATCTTGAATGTCCATGGAGGAAGGTGAAACCTTTAACAAAAATCCAATATGGAATTTAGTAAAAAATTTCCATATTAATGTGTCCTTGTGGATATGGCCAGCATGTATGCGATGGAATATGTGAGTATGTAGGAAGAAACAAATGGTGCCCCACCACTCCTCACCACAAGCACTTACACATAATAGATGTCCCCGTAATTCAATACAACTAGTGGCCTATTCAGTTAAAGTTTTGTTTTCCACTACCTATCTGGAGAGGGAAAGCATATAGCAATATAAGTATTACTTCGAATCAGTTTGCATATGCCATGTATGTGAAGTGAGTGTACTAATACAGATGACAATATTAGGCTGTAACTAATCTCATGCCTACTATATGAATATGTTGTCTTTAACACATCCAATATTTTGATCAGGTTCTAAGATGTCCGCATAGGAACTTGTTGACCATGATGGAGTTTTTTTTCATTGGCTTTATATGTGGTAAGCTATTATTACGCGGCAAGAAAATAATTTTGAAATTTAATTACAAAATATTAGAGTTTTATTGAATTGAATTTTTCATTGATTTTTTTTTGTGGAAAATTTTTCTTAAATTTTTTTGCTTTTCAATTTGTTTTTATTATAAGGGGATATTAGGGTGGGAAATCCACAATTTAATAAAAACATACACATTTTTTTTTAATTGAACATAGATTATTTTATTTTGCAAAAATTAGCATTTAGTAATTATCAAAATTTTTTGCTATAATCCACCCCTATATATATGTTAGTGCGTTGCCTACATTAAATATCATGGCTGCTGCTACATACAATTATGTCGTTTTTCCTACATTTCTGATACGATTATTTTTTGCCTTGCTCAATAGCTTTTGCAAGGACCATATGAAAATCCTTGTTTTGTTTGTTTTTGCTGAAATTAACTTAGAAACAAAACGTGGCGAGTCCATATCACTCCTCCTGAAACTGTTTTCCCCTTTGGGAATGCTTGTTGGAGTTTGTGATGAAATGTGGAAAATTTAGTATCTGTGTCATTTAAGCTGGGACATTACAAGTCTTTTCATTTTAGTATTGTGTTTTTTTTACACAGAGATTTTTTTGTCTCAAAATGTTTAATATCCATTTTTCATTTCCATTAGTGCCTCAGTATAAGTGTCATCACTATGTATGCCAAAAATTATATCGTTATGTCCTTCAACACATATGGAAATAGATTGATTTTTTTTTTTTGTTTCAAATGAAAATATTTTTGATCGTTGGTTATAACCACAAGAATTTGGTAATGATGTGATTATAGTTGAGTGTCCTTGGGCGACATGTGGAAAAAGAGTAATAGATTAGAACCCATAAGGGGCAATCCACACTAAATAGACTTTGATAGAAAATAAGGAAATTTGAGGAAAATTATATGAAAAGCTAACTAAATTTTAAATTGTGGGAAATTTATGGCAGAAATTTAAATTCAAAATTCATCTGACCATTGTTTAATAAAAATGTTAACCGCTGAAATTCTTTTATAGACCTAAAAAAATTATAGACGTCTCACCGTAGAAATT
>PGFW01026980.1:7914-18464 GCA_003123925.1 Haematobia irritans
TGTCTCCTTTAGTTTTTTGATTTTATTAGACTTTTTTTTACAATTTTCTTAATTAATTTTAAATTAAAATTAATGTATAATCAAATAAAACAAAAATAATTTTATTAATTAGTTTACTAAATATATAGAATTTTTCATTGATGGAAAATTATTAAGAAATAAACCATATACAATTAATTGAAAAAAAAAATTGGCTTAAATAAACAAAAATAATAAAACTACAAAAACAAAAAACAAATATCAACCAATAAAAAATCCTAATGTGTTGTATTTTAATTGTTAGTTCTAGATGATCCGTAGTTTTAAATGGACTGTGAAAATAATAGTCGCGTTTGGTGTATGCCGCGTGCCATAGATCCCAAACTAATCGATTTTAATAGGCTATTAACCCATTTGTCATTGTCCTTTTCGTTCGTAATTCTAAATGCCTTTTGTTGTCTGTTTGTTTCGTTTTTATATTTTTTTTTGTTATATTGTTGTTTTGTTTTTTGCTTTTCGTTTACTTTGCATGTTATCGTTGTTGATAAACTCTGAAAAAAATCGTAATTTATTTATTAATTTCTTTTGTATTTTTTATTATTTCTTGTATTGATTATATATTTTTAAATGGATAGAATTACATACGTAAACTTAAAAAGGTTTATGGACATTTTTTAGTTACTAGTACAAATATCGGTTGAATGATCGACACATCGGATAGATAAACATACACCCATAGAAATTTGTTAGTAGAAACAGCTGAAAATTCGGTTAAAACAGCAAAATGTCTGCTGAAAAAGGGAAAACAATGACTGGTTGCTGAACTAACAAACGTTGCCTGCTCGTTTACACAAAAAGTCATATTTTATTTTGTCCGAAACAAACAAAATTGGTAATATAGAAGCTATCATTAAAACTAATACGTAAAAAAACAAGTGAGTAAAGTAGAAAATCGAGCGGGGCCGACTATATGATATCCTAAACCACCCCTACTGAATTAGTAAACATTGTTTGTGGGGTATCAATGGTATAGATTTGGGTGATCAAATTTAAGAACATAGAGGGGTACATGGTTATGGGAGTTTTATCACAATCTGAAGAGAAATTTCTGATATAAGTAGCGGGGAGCCACCGTGGTGCATTGGTTAGCATGCCCGCCTTGCATACACAAGGTCGTGGGTTCGATTCCTGCTTCGACCGAACACCAAAAAGATTTTCAGCGGTGGATTATCCACCTCAGTAATTTACTTGTGACACTTTTTTTGAGAGAGTTTCAAAGCTTTCTCTAAGTAGTTTCCACTGCAATGTGAACGCCGTTCGGACTCGGCTATAAAAAGGAGGTTCCGTCATAGAGCTTAACAGTTGGAATCCGGGGGCACAGCACTCAGTGATACGGTTATTGTGGAGCGATATTGCTATCAACCCTCGAAAATTGTAGTAAGGTATTCAAGCACAATATAGACCCTGGAATAGCTACTGGTGAGGCGAGAGTACGAGATCTCAGGAGCTGACCAACCTCAGACACTAACCATATATATTGAGGTATATATAAGTATCTGTGATCAGACTGTAATAGAGTGGGTATTATGGTCTCGCTTTAGAAACTGATACAGACTGTTTAGTAGTATAAATGAAGTATGTACGCGACTTAAAGTTCGGCCGGTCGAAACAAAAGAATATAAATGTCCCTTAACAAACTTTCGCATTAGGTACTTTGCAGGGTTTGCTTTTTTACAAAATTTTCTTAATTAATTTTAAATTAAAATTAATGTATAATCAAATAAAACAAAAATAATTTTATTAATTAGTTTACTAAATATATAGAATTTTTCATTGATGGAAAATTATTAAGAAATAAACCCATATACAATTAATTGAAAAAAAAAATTGGCTTAAAATAAACAAAAATAATAAAACTACAAAAACAAAAAACAAATATCAACCAATAAAAATCCTAATGTGTTGTATTTTAATTGTTAGTTCTAGATGATCCGTAGTTTTAAATGGACTGTGAAAATAATAGTCGCGTTTGGTGTATGCCGCGTGCCATAGATCCCAAACTAATCGATTTTAATAGGCTATTAACCCATTTGTCGTAATTCTAATGCCCTTTGTGTCTGTTTGTTTCGTTTTTATATTTTTTTGTTATATTGTTGTTTTGTTTTTTGCTTTTCGTTTACTTTGCATGTTATCGTTGTTGATAAACTCTGAAAACAAATCGTAATTTATTTATTAATTTCTTTTGTATTTTTTATTATTTCTTGTATTGATTATATATTTTTAAATGGATAGAATTACATACGTAAACTTAAAAAGGTTTATGGGGACATTTTTTAGGTTTACTAGTACAAATATCGGTTGAATGATCGACACATCGGATAGATAAACATACACCCATAGAAATTTGTTAGTAGAAACAGCTGAAAATTCGGTTAAAACAGCAAAATGTCTGCTGAAAAAGGGAAAACAATGACTGGTTGCTGAACTAACAAACGTTGCCTGCTCGTTTACACAAAAAGTCATATTTTATTTTTGTCCGAAACAAACAAAATTGGTAATATAGAAGCTATCATTAAAACTAATACGTAAAAAAACAAGTGAGTAAAGTAGAAAATCGAGCGGGGCCGACTATATGATATCCTAAACCACCCCTAAGCATTTTATATTCTAATTGAATTTTTTTTTAAAATTTTATTTCTTGTTGAAAATTTGTAAAATTTTATTTCCATAAGAAGATGTGCTCAAAAATTTTAATATCTATAGAAAATGGTTGACAAGATTTTGTTTCTATAGAAAATTTTTGTCAAAAGTTATTTCATAGGAAAATTATGAAGAAATACGTCTTCGTTCAAATCTACCAAAATCAAGAATCTACCAATTTACAAAACATTTGTAAAAAAAAATTACCATTTTTTGTAGAATTCCATTCAACTGTGGCAACCGGATCTAAGCATTATTGCTAAAGACACCATGTGTTGTATTCGTCTCCTTCCTGGGCGTTTCAAATATGTACACTATCTTAGTAATTACTCTGTTCCTCAGTGTGACGTAAAAAAAAAAAAACACATTTCACGTTTCACATTTTTGCGGACGAATGTCGGTTATAGACAATATTCCTCTGCAAAAAATGTTGAGATCCTGTAATAAAAACTAAAATATCCTCATTTTGGAATATGTTTATTTCTTCTATGTCCGCTATTTATAATTTTTAGAATTAAGTTGATATCAGGGATGTTAACTTATTTATTCGAAAAAATATACCTGCCAATTTTTTCATGTGAAAAATCCAGGGTTGTATAAATATGTGTTTGAAAATTCCTTCAAAACAAAGATTTGCATTTATTCCGGCGCTTAATGCTTATACTAAGTTCATTCTTGCGAAAAAACGAATATCTTCATCTATCTCCGGAATAGCCGAGTCTCAACCCAGGGATTTAACTTTATTTTATGCGAAATAAATTATTGTGCCTGTCTATTTTTTCGTGCGAAAAATCCAGGGTTGCATAAATATGTGTTTGAAAATCGTCAAACAAAAGATTTTCGCATTATTCCGCGCAAACGGTCTTTTGTATGGAGTATAACCAGTTTTTTCGTTGCGAAAAAATGTAATTCTTACTACTTTTAGGCTTTAACGTTTTTTATATTGGGTATATAACAGTTTTTATCGTGGCGAAAACTTGATCTTAGTACTAGGCTTTAGGGCAGAATAACTCTATATAGAGTAATTGTGATGAAAAAGTACCAAATGGGTCGCGGTCGTGCCACGGTGCTTTTGACAGTCGAAATGTAACAAAAAAGCACAAAAGTGTAAATTTTATCAACCCTGCCACCAACCAACCACCAACTTATGGTGTTTTCTTTTCTGAAAAAAGTGCTTTGCCGTCATTTCTTCTGTTACAGAATGCGCATTTTTTAAAATTGTTACCAGCAATCCATAAAAACAATCTATATTTCAGACGGCAGAAAAGAATTCAAAAACGAAACAGGCAATTCGCAGCACTCTCGTTTGATTTCTGCAGCTGCTGAAAATGCCCGTTAATTTGCCTCTATGCGTGGCACTATTTTCACAACAGAATCGAAGCCTTTTTCGACTTTTGCCTGTTTTTAGAAAAGAATCTAAAAAGTACATTTTTCCGGCCAAAATTGCAAAAAAAGTGCGCATTTTTCATAAGAAAACGCCATTAGTTCAATATTGCTCCCTGATAAATAACGCTCCCTGTTACCTAAATAAACACCGTTTTCTCATGTGCGAAATAATGGTTTCTATTTTAAATTTTATCGGCCTTAATTGCGCTAGAGGTTATTATGGCGGTGACATTATGCTGAATCACGTGCGAAAAAATGGACAATTCACGCTGACGGAAAAATGTAAGTCCAGATGACTTTCGCGCTCAAACGATTTCAATTGCCCCAAACGCGTTTAATCATAGCTTCACGATTTTAATAGCTGTCCATGTTGATTTGTGCTTAAATAGCACAGATTTAAAATTCGAATTTTGTAAATTTTACCACAAAAATTGCAAAGAAAGTAATTGATGAGTTCAACTTTTTTATCTTCAAACTTCGAAATTTTCTTACAACAAGCTGAATTTATTAATTAATTAGTCTAAAAAACATTTATTGTATTAAGGTGGTTTATTAAGTTCGAATTTAGCCGCTAAAATCAAAAATAAATCAGTAAAAAAGTATAAAATTATACATCTTTGATGCACATTTTATTATAAATTGATGGGAATAGCTCAAAAGGCAACTTCTTATAAAGTTTTATATTTCTTATAATGGATTGTTAAAAGAAAGTAAAACGTGAAAAAAATGGGACTTTCGCGGCTTTAAAACTTAGAACTTGAATTACCAAAACCTTTTAGTCGAAAAATATGTACTAATTTTTGTGATATCGGCGTTGCAGATACAGTTAGTTAAAATTTTCGAAAAATTAACCAAAATTATGCCCATCAGGTGAAGTTCACATGTACAACAAGCTACCACATATCAATTCCATTGTTTTCGACTTGTTTTTTTTTCTAACAGATTGAAGCTTCTTCTATAAGCTGCTCATTATCAGTGGATTTTTTCTAATTCTTTTAAAGTTTTTGGGTCAGATAGGTTACAGCGTCTGATACAGTTTATTATCAGCCCCTTTTTGATAGTCCTAATAAAGACATCCTATTGTAATTTGTATACCCTGCGCCACACCTGTTGCAACGGGGTATTATATGTTATGCATATGTTTTGCCAACACCCAGAAGGGCAGACGAGATAGAATATGGTGTCTTTGGCAAAAATGATTCTGGGCTGGGCTCCTGAGTCTTGAATGTAGCCATGTCCGTCTTGTTTGTGCCGTCCGTCTCATTTTCTGTATCCAAAGTTCTTAGGAGTCGCCAGTTTAAGTCCAATCGCCTACAAATTTTGGCGCACAAGTTACCTGTTTGGGTCAGAATAGAACCTATTTGATTTTCGGAAGAAATCGGTTCAGATTTAGATATTAGCTCCCATATATATCTTTCGCCCATGATCATATCTTTCGCCACTTATATGGACCAGAAGGCCAGAGTTTTACCCTGAATTGCTTGAAGTTTTTTTACAAGAGCATAACAACTTGCGTCGTAAAGTCAAGTGCTGCAAAATTTGATTGAAAATCGTCAGATTGTGGATATAGCTCTCATATATATCTTCGCCCGATATGCGACTTATGATGCGTCCAAAAAGTCAGGAGTTTTTACCCTAATTTGCTTGAAATTTGCACCAGGAAAACAATAAGTATTACTATAGTCAGGTGTGCTAAATTGATTGAAATCGAGTTCAGATTGAGGATATAGCTCTCATATATATCTTTCGCCCGATATGGACTTATTATGGTCCCAAAAGCCAGAGTTTTACCCTAATTTGCTTTGAAATTTTGCACCAGGAAAAACAATAAGTACTATAGGTTCAGGTGCTGCTTAAATTTGATTAGAATTCGGTATCAAGATTGAGATATAGTCCTTATCTCAGTATATATCTTTCGCCCGATATGGACATATATGGCCCCAGAAGCCAGAGTTTTAGCCCAATTTGGTTTGAAATTTTGCACTAGGAGTACAATTAGTAGTGTTAGTCAAGTGTGATAAATTTTATTGAAATCGGTTCAGATTTAGATTTAGATGTAGATATATGTCCATATATATCTTTCTCCCGAATTTTCCTTCATAATGACCACAGAGTTCAAAAGTTGCTATTTCGATTTACGTGGAAATTTTGCACATGGGAGTAGAATTAAAATACTAAGTAATGCATGACAAATTGGTTCAGGATTTCTTATATAGCTTCCATATATTATGCTCCTATTTGGGCAAAAATGACCAAAATACCCACCAATTTTCCTTATAAAATCGCCACTGCTAAGTCGAAAAACTTGCTAAAAAGTGACTCAAATTTTCCTTTAATTTCTAATACATATCTACTCGACCGATTAAATCACAAAAAAAAAAAACACTTAGCCAAGTCTGCCTCAAAATTTGGTTCAGATTAAAATGTTTCCCATATTTTATACCCACCACCATAGAATGGTAACACATCGAAATATCATTTCCGACTATATAAGTATATATATTCTTGATCAGGGAAATTCTAAGACGATGATAACGATGTCCGTCTGCTCTGGTCGTGTTGTAATCACGTTTACAGTTCTTCAATAATAGAGCACTCGTGCTTAGATTGAAACAAACCGTCTTTTGTCTGCAGGCAGTCAAGCTTCGAAGGAATGGGCTATATCGCGTCCAGGTTTTGATTATAGTCCCATATAAAAACCGACCTCCCGATTTGGGGTCTGGGCTTATAGACAATCGTAGTTTTTATTCCAATTTGCCTGATAATTTTGAAATCTAGAGGTATTTTTATGGACGTAAAAGAGGTGGCCAAAAATGCATATCGTCCATGTTTTGGTATTATCCCCCATATAGACCGATCTCTCGATTTTACTTCTTGGGCTTATAGTAGAACCGCAGTTTTTATTCAATTTACCTGAAATATGGATATCTAGAGTGTATTGTAGGACCACAAATACGGCTTTGCCAAAAATTGTCAAGTATCGGTCCATATTTTGGTGTAGCCCCCATATTAGGACGAATCTCCCGATTTTACTTCTTGGCTTTATAGGAACCGCAGTTTTATTCAAATTACGTGAAATTGGAAATCTAGAGGTATTATAGGTACCACAAATACGTGTGCCAAAAATTGTGAGTATCGGTCCATATAAACGACCTCCCGATTTGGGGTCTTGGGCATTATAGAAACCGTAGTTTATTATCAATTTGTACTGAAATTGAGAATCTAGAGGTATTTTAGGACCATAATAGAGGTGTCCGAAAATGGTGAGTATTCGGTCACATATTTTGTATAGCCCCCATATAGACCGATTTTTCCGATTTTACTTACTTGGGCTTCTAGAATTCCCGAAGTTTTTATCCTATTTGCCTGAAATTGGAAATCTAGAGGTATTTTCGGGTCATAAAGAGGTGTGGCGAAAACGGTGAGTATCGGTCCATATTTTAGTATAGCCCCCATAAGAACAATTTCCCGATTTAACTCCTTGGGTTTCTAGAAACCGTGGTTTGTTATCTGATATTGCCTGAAATTTTGGAAAAATCTAGAGGTATTTTTTAGGACCATAATAGAGGTGTGCCGAAAAATGAGTGAGTATCGGTCCATTATTTTTGGTATAGCCCCCATATAGAACCGATTTCAACGATTTTACTTCTTGAGCTTTCTAAGAATCGAAGTTTTATCCTATTTGCCTGAAATTGGAAATCTAGAGTATTTTTCGGGTCATAAAGAGGTGTGCCGAAAACGGTTGAGTATCGCGTCCATATTTTAGTATAGCCCCCATAAGAACGATCTTCCGTATTTAACTCCTTTGGGGGATTTCTAGAAACCGTAGTTTTATTTGATTTTACCCTGAATTTGTAAATATTCTGATTATTTTTAGGCTCACAAAAACGTTGTATCGGATTAAGTTTTTATCGGCCATTGATAATGCCTCCATATAGAGCCGACTCACTTCCTGAGGGTGTAGAAGGCGCACTGACCATGAAAATTGCTTGTGAAACTTCAATGCTAAAATTTCCAATTTACTTCTTACAAATTTTAAGTTTCAAATCAAGACGTTATTTTATAATTTTCTTGCACACTCACAAAGAGATGTTAATGCATCCTCTAAAACTCAAACAAAAATGGTTCTTAAAATCCAGATCTTGATATTAGTCCCTCATAGCGTGAAATTCTTTAAGTATCTTCGGGAAGTGTCTCAAGTCCTCAAGCCTCCAGAAATTTCTAAGGAAAACCCTAATATTTGGTTTCATGGTGTGGTAATTTAAGGATTCGGCCAGGGCCGAACTTAGTGCTGTATATACTTGTATTATACATAGTGTATAGGGGATTAGCTGAATTAATTTTAAGTCTATAGATTATAATTTTTTTCAGATTGGAGTCAGATTTAAATGTATTGTATTTGGGACAAAAAACCTTCTTATATAGCGCCCAAACACATTTTGACGGATTTGATATTTAGGTATCGAAAATTGTGGAATTTACAAAGTGGCGGCAGGGTATAATGTAGTCGGCCCCGCGCCGACTTTAGACTTTCCTTAACCTTGTTATACCCTAAACCACATAGTGGTCCAGAAAATTTGATTTTAGACCACATAAAAGATATTACCGATCGACTGAGAATCACCTCCCGACTCGATTCTAGCGCTTGCGTGTCCATCCGTTCCGTCTGTCCATGTATTTTTGTTCACAGGATTCCGGCGCAATTTTTAACGATTTTTGATGAAATTTTTATAGGTGTTTTTTGGCACC
Organism: Haematobia irritans; assembly: GCA_003123925.1. Lineage (NCBI taxonomy): Eukaryota > Metazoa > Arthropoda > Insecta > Diptera > Muscidae > Haematobia > Haematobia irritans. Next base: position 16,729 of record PGFW01026980.1, read on the forward strand.
ATGGACGAACCTATCGAAACGCTAACAAGAAATCGGATTTCGACAAATGGGTCATGTTGGCACTTTTACTAACGATCGTCAGTAAATTTCATCGAAAATCGGTTCAGATTTAGCTATAGGTCCCATATATTATGTTTCGCCCGATTTGCCAAATTGGGCCGTTAAAACTCTTATTTATCAACGATTATACTCAATTTGGCCTAAATGTAATATTCTGATAGCACTAACTGTATGTGCAAAAAATCATCGAAATCGTTTCAGATTTAGCTGTAGTTCTATATTTATATGTATCGCCCGATTTTGCCATAATTTAGGTCATAAAAACCCTGTATTTAATTCAACCGATCTTACTTCAAACTCTGGCGCTTAAGTCTAATATTTATATTAGTGCTAAACAATATGTGCAAAAAATCATAAGAAAATCGGCTTTTAAGATTTTAGCTGTAGCTTCTATATATATGTATCGTCCGATCTTTTGACAAATTTAGCATTAAAACCGTTATTTATCAATCGAATCTTACCAAATGGCTTAACAATAATCTTCTATTAGTACTACTACATATTATGTTGCACAAAAATATCATCACAAATCGGTTGAGATTTAGATATAACTTCCATATATATAACGCACGATTTTTTGAAAAATTTTCCCCCTTATACCTTATTTTTGACATAGTGGCCATTCATTTATTAACCGATCATATTGGAGCCACAAATGTAGTCTCCTGTAATATCAACCATACCTGCAAAGTTTAATCCAAATCGGTTAAGTTTTAGATATAGCTCCCATATATATGTGTCGCCCGTTTTTCTAAAATGTACCCCTTATAACTTTATTGTGATCATAATTACCCCCATTTTGTAATTCACTCTTAACTTAAATCTTAGCACACGCGTAACCTTCTGTTGTATCAACCAAACCTGGGAAATTTCATACATATCGGTTCAAATTTAGATATAGCTCCAATATATATGCATTGCTCGATTTTCCCAAATTTGGCCATAATATTCTTATTTATTAACCAATGTTATTCAAAATTCAAATTTTGAAATATTAGCGATCGTAGGTAGTTAGACTTATATGTAACTCTTACAGAAATATATTTCCCAAGTTTCCTGGATTTGGCATTATTATCCACACTAATGAGCGATTTCTCCTTTTTAATAATGGACTCAAATATTACGTGGCCATACTTAACTCTGGTAGGGTATCAGAATCAACTATAAGCTCTAATATGGCTTAGTGTTAGTTGGCAGCCCGATGTATCAGCTCACTTTAGACTATTCCAGCCTATTGCGATACCCACATTTGGTGAACTTCTCTCGTATCACTGAGTGGCTGCCCGATTATGTTAAGCTGCTATTGACAATGGGACCTCCTTTTTATAGCCGAGTCCGAACGGCCCGTTCCACATTGCCAGTGAAACCCACTTAGAGAAAGCTTTGCAAAACCCTCAGAAATGTCACCAGTATATGAGGTGGGATAATCCACCCGCTGAAAATCTTTTTTGGTGTTCGTCGAAGCAGGAATCGAACCCACGACCTTGTGTATGCAAGGCGGGCATGCTAACCAAATGCACCACGTGGCTCCCCGCTACTATATATCAAAGAAATTTCTCTTCAGATTGTGATTTAAAACTCCCATACCAGTACCCTGCTATGTTTCATTAAATTTGATCACCCATAATCTATAACCATTTGATTTACCCCACAACAATGTTTTACTAATTCAGTTA
>PGFW01026982.1:16202-26859 GCA_003123925.1 Haematobia irritans
TGGCAAGAATTAGATGAAATCGTTGCGATAGATGGCTAACAACCCAACCAATGTCTAGGTAAACAAACAAACGGACGCTGACGGGCGATCGATGCTCCTACTAATACGTAGAGTGAAACAAGAATTTTATTGATCAGAAGCTGCTTAAGTTCACTTAATGGATTACAAAAATCAAAGATAGTCGCATTAAAAAAAACTCGAAGGAAAAGAATTACTGATTCGAGAGGTGTTTCAGCTATGTTGGTTGATTTTTAGGAGCGAAAACTATGGTAAATCAGTTGGCCTATTGTAAAACATAAAGAGAGATGCAATGACTTAAATTAAATTAAAAATCCAAATAATCGATCTAGCTCCCTCTTGCTCCAAAATTAATAATAAAATTTTTACAACATTTTCTATTAGAAATAAAAATTTGACAAATTTCTCTCATATAGAAATAAAATTTTTGACAAAATTTTCTACTAGAAATAAAATTTTTGACAACATTTCTATAGAAATAAAATTTTGACAAATATTTCTATAGAAAAAAAATTTAACAAAATTTTTCTAATAGAAATAAAATATTGACAAAATCGTCTATAGATATAAAATTTTGACAAAATTTTCTATAGAAATAAAATCTTCACAATTTTCCCTTAAAAATAAAAATTTAACAAAATTTTCTACAGCAAAAAATTGGACAAATATTTCTATAAGAAATAAAATTTTGCAAAAAAAAAAAATTATGCCAAAAAAAAAAAATGAAAAAATTTTGCATAGAAAGTAAAACTTGGACAAACTCTCTATAGAAATAAATTTTGATCAACATTTTCCATAGAAATAAAATTTTGACAAAATTTTCTTTAGAAATAAATTTTGACAAATTTTCTTATAGAAATTAAAATTCGTTTTGTTTTTTATTGTTGGGCTTCTTTCAATCGTTATTGTGTTTTTTTTGATGCTCGCTTAAAGCCATTGCATTGATAAAACTACAAGTGAACTTAACCAAACAGAGGAAAAGCAATGTTGTCAAATTTATTGGCAAAGCCCTAAGACTGCAAGATGGTCGGATGGACGCACGTTTCGGAATTATCACATTCTCATCAGCATCCTCTATTGACCAGCAAAATATCAAACCAATTATCAGAATAATTTTCAGGCAGTTCATAAACCCAACAATAAACCACACTTGCCGAAATAAATTCAAAACAAACATATCTCTTTTCCTATGTTTAGTTTTCAATTTATTTCGGCACTAAGCGGCTATCAATGTTAAAGCTTTTTGTTTCTTAAGGAGGGTTCAAGGTGTGGTTTATTTTGTTGGGTCTTAATGAACTGCTGAATATTATTCTGATAATGGTTGATAGTTTTCTGCAGTAGAGGATGCTGATGAGGAATGTTGTTATTTCCGGAAACGTGGCGTCCATCAACCATCTTGCAGGTCTATAAGGCTTTTGGCCAATAAATTGGACAAACATTTCTTTTCCTCTTGTGGTTAAAGCTACACTTGTAGTTTAGTCACATGTTATGGTTTCAAGCTGCAATAAAAAAACAACACTAATAACAAAAAAAGAAGGGAAATACAATTTTGACAAAATTTTCTATAGAAATAAAATTTTGACAAAATTTTCTATAGAAATAAAATTTTGAAAAAAAATTATAGCAAAAAGGAATTGACAAAAATTTTGTATAGAAAAAAAATGTTGACAACATTTTCCATAGAAATAAAATTTTGACAAATTTTCTAATAGAACTAAAATATTCACAATTTTTCCCTAAAAAATAAAATTTTTGACAATTTTTCTCACAGCCAAAAAATTTGACAAGAATTTTCTATAAAATAAATTCTGAAAATATAGCACAAAAAAAAATTACAGATTTTGTATTAGAAATAAATTTTTTGACAAAACTCTCTATAGAAATAAATTTGACAAATTTTTCTAAAGACATAAAACTTTGACAAAATTTCTATTAGAAATAACAATTGACAAATTTTCTATAGAATAAAATTTTCTTTAGAATAATTTTGATAAAATATTCTATAGAAAAAAAAATTACAAAATTTTCTACAAAATACAATTTGATAAAATTTCTATAGAAAAAAATTTTGCAAAATTTTTATAGAATTAATTATTTGACAACATTTTCTATAGAAATAAAATTTTGTCAAAATTTTCTATAGAAATTAATATCTTTGCACAAAATTTTCTATTGAAAATTATATTTTGCCAAAATTTTCTGTAGAAATAAAATTGTGAAAAAAAAAATTAGTCAGCAAAAAAAATGACAATATTTTGTTATAGAAATATAATTTGACAAAACTTCTATAGAAATAAAACTTTGACACAATTTTCCATAGAAATAATAATTTGATAAAATTTTCTGTAGAAATAAAATTTTGAGAAAATTTTCTATTAAAAATAAATTTTTTTACAAATTTTCTCATGACATCTAAAATTTTGTCAAGAGGGTGTTGCGTATGTGGTTGATAGAGCGAAAAGTTATAGTTCAATCGTAGCCTATTTAAAACATATGGAGAGATCGCAATGACTTAAAATTAAATTAAAATTCCAAATAACCAAATAATCGATCTGCTCCTCTTGCTTTCCCCCAAAAAAAAAAAAAAAAAACTTAGGTAAAATTAAAAATGTTGACAAAACCATTTCTCTTATAGAAATAAAATATTTACAAAATTTTCTTTAGAAATAAAATTTTTGACAAAATTTTCTATAGAAATAATATTCTCACAATTTTTCCCTAAAAATAAAATTTTGGAACAACAATTTTAACACCAAAAAATTTTTGACAATATTTTCGTTATAGAAATATAATTTTTTTGAAAAAAAAATATAGCAAAAAAAATTGACAAATTTGTATCTATTAGAAATAAAATTTTGACAAAAATTCTCTATAGAAATACAAAATTTTGACAACATTTTTCCATAGAAATAAAATTTTGACAAAATTTTCTATAGAAATTAAAAATATTTGATAAAATCGTCTAGTAGATTATAAATTTTGACAAAATTTTCTTATAGAAATTAAATTTTGATTAACATTTCTAAGAATGAAAATTTTCTACAGAAATAAAATTTGTCCAAAATTGTCTATAGAAATATAATTTTGACAACATTTTCTTTAGAAATAAAATTTTGATAAAATTTTCTATACAAATGAAATTTTGTCAAAATTTTCTACAGAAATAAATGTTGTTTTCTACAGAAGATAAATTTTCTAAAGAAATAAATTTTGAACATTTTCTATAGAAATTAAATTTTGACAAAATTTTCTAAAGAAATAAAATTTTGACAACATTTCTATAGAAATAATTTTTTATAGAAAATAAAGTTTTGATTTTAAAATTTTCTGTAGAAAAAAATTTTGCCACAGTTTTTATAGAAATAAAAATTTTTACAAATATTTGTATAAAAATTGTACAATTTTTTATTAAAATAATATTTCACAAAAAATTTTCTATAGATAATAAAATTTTTTACAAAATTCCTATAGAAAATAAAATTATGACATTTCTAACGAAATTAAAATTTGACAACATTTCTATAGAATAATAGTTTTGCAAAATGTTCTATAGAAATTATAAATTTTGATAAAAATTTTTCTTGAAAAAAATTTGCCAAATTTTTTTATGGAAAATAAAATTTTGACAAAAATATTTTTATAAAATTGAAATTTTTATAAAAATAATATTTTCACGGAAATTTTCTTATATTAAAATAAATTGTTGAACATTAATTTTCTGTTCAGAAATAAAATTTTGACAAATTTGCTATAGAAATAACATGTTCACAAAATTTTCTACTAGAAATTAATTTTTGACAAAATTTTCTTATAGAAGTAAAATGTTGACAAAATTTTTATAGAAATAAAATTTTGCCAACATTTTCTTATCAAAAATAAATTTTTGATAAAATTTTCATATAGAAAAAAAATATTGCCCAATATTTTTACTTAAAAAATAATATTTTTGACAAAATTTTCTATAGAAAGTAAAATTTTTTAACAAAAATTTCTACAGAAATTAAAATTTTTGACAAAATTTTCTATAGAAATTAATATTTGCCAAAATTTCTATAGAAATTATTATTTTTGCCAAAATTTTATAGAAATAAATTTTTCTACAAAATTTTCTATAAAATAAAAATTTTTGACAAATTTCTATGAGAGAAAATTTTGGCAAAATTTTTCTATAGAAATAAAATTTTGACAAATTTTCTACAAGAAATTAAATTTTGACAAAGTTTTCTATAGAAAAAAATTTTACAAAATTCTACAGAAATAAATTTTTGACAAAATTTTCTATAGAAATAAAATTTTGTCAACATTTTGTATAGAAATAAAATTTTTACAAAATTTTCTACAGAAATAAAATTTTGCCAAAGTTTTCTATAGAAAATAAAATTTTGCAAAATTGTCTAGAGAAATAAAATTTTAAAATTTCATAGAATATAAATTTTTGACAAATTTTATAGAAATAAAACTTTTGGCAAAATAATTCGTATAGAAATAATTTTTGACAAAAATTTTCTACAAGAAAATAATATTTTGACAAATTTCCTATAGAAAATTAAAATTTTGACAAAATTTTCTATAGAATTAAATTTTTTGACAGGAATTTTCTATAGAAATAAAATTTCGACCAAAATTTTCTATAGAATAAAATTTTTGAAAAAAATCTATACGAAGATGAATTTTTGAAAAATTTTTATAGAAATGAAATTTTTGAAAATTTTTCTATAGAAAAAATTTTGACAAAATAAGATGTTGTTAAATGTGTGGTAGTTGTTCGTAAATGTTGATAGATTATTTTTGGCTCGAGATGGCAAAACTTATTCCAAAACCCAAATCCTACCCATACCCAAAAATCATACTTATGATTTTGTTGCCATCCCTATGTCTTTTACGTAGTGTTTTCACCAAAATTGGTTTTCAAAATGTATACATGCGAAGTTCGACTGGAAAAAGATGTTATTTGTGCTATTAAATATAGTGCACCTGCACAACAATTGTCTGATTACTGCTCTAGTGTATTGTCATCAGAGAAGCTTTCATTTTCCATTTCCTTATTGTCTTGCACTTAAATGCTCTCTTCGATAACCATTGTACTCGACAAAAGATGGAGATCGCTTTTTTCCGCCTCCATGTTTCTTTTTCATCAGTGTTGGCTCCAATCTTCTTGCATACTTATCGCCTAGGGCACAATGAAAATGCATGAACGACGTGAACAAAAACTTTTGTAAGTATTTTTCCAAGCCGCCAGAGAAATGGAAAGGAAAAATGTTCTTGAGTGAATTTTTTGCTGAATAGGGATGACATTGGAGAAAATGGTTAAAAACTTATGGGATTCTTTATGATAATCTCCCTATTGTCTGTTGTAGACGAACATGGATGCATGAGGATCTTGAATGGGTAGAGGAAAGACAGGGAAATATTTGGATATGCTCGAATTTAGATGAAAGCAAAACTTAAGGCAATCATTGAAGACCCTGAGAATGGATAGTAAGCTAATCTTTCTCAAAGCCAAGTCGGGCACTCAGCTTTGCATGAAATAGCGCAGGGAATGAGCCCAAATTAATCTACATTAAATTAAGGTATGCGAATATATTCCTATTCAAAAGAATCTTAGGAGTAGGGACTATAATTCAGGAAGTTAGAAGCCAGATATTTAGGCTGTCAAATGCCCTTCGTTCGTCATGTGCGAAGCAACATACAAGACATCCGCAGCATTGTCAATTATACGTAGCCGAAGTTACAAACAGCGCCGGAAACCATCCAAGCACTAGGGCCCGACGGAATTTTCAATGCTAATTGGCTGAAGCACTTGGGAATACTGGGAGTTGAGTACCTAGACCAGAACTTCTCAATTGTCATTGCGAATCACTCATTATACCCGATGTCTGGAAGATGGGAAGGCGCGATTCCACTCTGAAGCAGGCCATTGATCGAGCTTAAAGGGTGAATCGTTACAGACCGATATCCCTTCTCTCGGCCGAGTAGCAATCTATGGGAGAAAAGTCCGGTACGTGGAATTTCAGGGAGAAAAGTCGTACGTGGAATTCAGGAGAAAGTCAAAACCCGTAGAGTTAAACGGGGGGAGCTTCCCAGGGTGAGGTTTATATCCTCCGACTCTATTATAACCTCTACCTGTCTCGATTCCACCCCCTCCTGAGGCCGCGAGAGATTGTTATCATATGCGACGACTACACAATCATGGCATCCGGGCCCAACGCTTCGTTCGTACGTGGAATTCAGGGAGAAAAAGTCAAAATCCCCGTAAGATTTAAAACCGGCGGAGTCCCAGGGTGAGGTGATTATCCCGGCACTATTATAACTTCTTTGCTGTCCTCGATTCTACCCCCTCCTGACGGGCGGTCGGGATTGTATTCATTGGCATCTGGGACCATGTTGATTACATATGCCATCGTTTTAACGTCTACCATTGCTGATTCTTAACCAGTTATTTTCACTGCTTAGAAATCTGAGGATATCTGCCACCAAAATCCTTAGCCACAGCTGTTTACTACATGGACTGGCGCGAAGTGGGCGTAGGCCAGTTGAATGTTACAGTCGATGGGCGAAATAATTTCGACGATAACTACCAAGATATTCGGGGTAACATTCGACAGCCTTTTATGTTCATCTGGCCCATGCGCCACTGCAATATGGTAATAAGATCCGCGGTTAGAAACAAGTGTCCTCAAGTCAGCTTGCCGCAGTATTGGGTTGCGGGACAAAGAAAACCTTGTTAACTACTTATTAGGGCAATTTGGCGTTCAGTGAAACTATGCAGCTCCCACGTGTGCACACCGCAGATCAGTGACACGCGAGTGGAATAACAACAGACCTAACAGAACACGTGCCCTTAGAACTGCGACTAGGTGTCTCCACAGCACACCCTGGATCACCTGTATGTTGGAGACAAAAGATCATCCCTGTGCGAAGAACACAATTTACATGTTTGTCATAGCAGTATCTCGTTGGGTTGTCTATTGCAATTAATCATCCAAACCAGCCATCTTCATGATACACAAACCACCACCAGGAACGTAAGGGTTGATTATAAATCATCTAGAGCGCGAGATTCCAGCGTACAAGAGAGAGCTCTAGATCAAGCAGCGTACCAGCCAAGGTCTTGCATAGGATTCATGACGATACTATGCTGAAGCGGTGAAAGCTACAAGGTTAAGTCCTCTTCTCCGGGTCCGTCCACCGCCCATAGCACCGGAGGAAGGAGAGACCTCCTACGGGCCAGACTAGGTAGTTTTAGCCCAATTAAGATCAGGCAAGTGCAGCCGCCTCATTCTTTACTTATATCAGTTAGATCAGCAGTGTTAGCTGACGTATGTTCAATTTGCCAACCAAGGGCCACACGACCACGCGTCATCTTTTCTCTTTGTCCTGCTTAACCCAACGAACAGACTGCCCAAAATGCCTTAGTTAGCCTTGGTGAGAGGAAACATTACAAGAACTATCACAGCATATTGAATGCAAACAAGCACCAGATTCTGCCAATAAGAACGGCAGAAGACGTGGGTTTGTTTTAACCAGAGAAAAGGAAGCTGGAAAACATCGACAATAAAATAATCGAATACGATGGACAAACAAGAGATGTCAAGGATTTTCGACAGCAAGAAGAAATTATGGGAGGCTTTACGAAACGATATAGACTCGAACTCTTGGGGAACTCTGATCAGCGACGAAAAGTTGTCACCAGTTGTGACGAAGCGTTTACTTCTTTTTACGACAGAAGTGTTCGCAGCAGTTGTCTTAAATTAAATCAAAATCAAGAAGAGGGTACCAGTATCGCTATTGTCAGCGAGCAATTCGGCAGCAAGAACGTCATGTAGATAGAAGACCACAACGGCTTACAGCGCAAAAGGCTTCCAGCTTTGAGAAAAATATAATTACACAACAAAATGCCATAAAGAAGAAATCCCTATATCGGTCCAGTGATGGTATTGAAAAGATTGACGGAAAATTGAAAGCTATCTGGGACTTCGAAGGCAACATTGGAGGAGATCGAATCGTGGCAAGAGGTAAATATGCCCTAATACCAGAATAGGGAATCCAGTATTTTTATTCCAAAGGGAGAAGAATTTTTTTAAGTGAAGAAGCCAAGTCATTCGCCGTGTGCAAGCAACAAACAAGACGTCACCGCAGCATCTGTGAAAACTGAAAAATAATCACAGACATACACAGGAAGCGACCACCTGTAGGTTTCATACTAGCCCTGCTGGACCAGGCCACGACCAAGACCGCCCGTAAGTTGAACGCAAACAACCTGCGACGCGCAGATATATGAGTTAGAGAGGGCGCGAATATGCTGTCAAATGCCTCCGTTCGTCATGTGCGACGCAACATACAGAATCACAGTTATCGTCTGGGAAAACTCAAAATCAAATTGGAGATATTCCACAGTGACGAATAAAGTTAGGAACTAACAGACTGCCAAATGCCCTAGTTAGCCATGTGCGAGGCAACATACAAGACATCACAGCAGCGTTTGGGAAAACTGAAATAGTTTCAGAGAGGCCTACACAGGAAGAGACAAGACTTCGACCAAAGTCGACCCGCATATGGAATGCAAACAAGCACACAGTTCTAACAATCAGGAAGATATGGTGTTCAATGTTGTTCTGGCGAAATTTGGAGAGCATATGGGGTCTGTTTTAACCAGAGAAAAGGAAGCTGGGAAACATCGACAATAAAATAAACTAATACGATGAACACGAGACGTCAAGGAACAATTTTCGAAAGCAAGAAGAAATTATGGGAGACACTACAAAAACATATAAACTCGACCTCTTGGCGAACTATGATCAAGTTTACTTATTTTAAGACAGAAGATTCGCAGCAGTTGTCTCAAAGTTGCAACTCAAAAAAACTACAGGACCACAAAAAGTAATGAAAAAAGGTGCTACTAGTAATCTGGGAATACTACAGAAGAAAATTATGGGAGACTTATGAAAGAATATAACTCGAACTCTGGAACTCTGATCAGTGACGAAAAATTGTCGCCAATTGTAATGAAACGTTACTTCTTTTTACGACCAGAGAGTTCGCTAGTTTGTCTCAATTGCTGCAATCTAAAAAAAACTCAGACCCACAGAAGTATGAAATAAAGGTGCTAGTAATCGAGGGAACTACTACAGAAGAAATTATTTTGAGAGACCCTTAGGAAACACATATAAACTCGAACTCTTGGTTTTGGGGAAATCTGATCAGCGACGAACAATTGTCGCCAATTGTGATGAAACGTTTACTTCTTTTTACGACAATGCTGTCTCAATGCTGCAACTCAAAAAAAACTACAGGACCCACAGAAGTCATGAAATAAAGGTGCTAGTAATCGGAGGGAACTACTACAACTGGTCTACAATAAATGCCTAGCTGAGGGAATCTTTGAAAAATCTTGGAAGACTCAGGAACTAGTCTGATGAAGAAAGGGAAAGGAAGCCACGGTTGGCTTATCGTCAGTTCTGTGTGCTTGGTACAGCGAGCATGTTTTTTAAAGTCACCATTATCATAAATAATCGTGATTGGGCGACGTCTATCAGATACAAGGAAGATGGTAGAGTCAATATATTTTTGAACAAGGAACAATTTTGCAAAGCAAGAAGAAATTATGGAAGACTTTACGAAACTATATAAAATCGAACTATTGATCGAGTTCCAGATCAGCGACGACAAAGTGTCGCCAATTATGATGAAACATTTACTTCTTTTTACAACAGAAGAGTTCAAAGAAATTGTCTTAAAGTTAAAACACCGAAAAAAACTACAGAACCTACAGAAGTAAAGAAATAGAGGGCTAAATAATCGTTAGAAACTACTACTACTTGCGTACAATAGTTGAGAGAGACTTTCTCATAACTTGGAAGACTCAGAAACAAGTCTGATAGAAGAAGGGAGCACTAGTAATCGCAACAAATGCCTAGTCGAGAGAATCTTGGAAGACCCAGAAAGTACTCTGACAGAGGAAGGGAAAGGAGAATCCGGCCCGTCGACGGCTTGCCGGGTGCTCTTATCACAGCAAGTAAACTACCCAAACGGCTTTTAAAGTCGCGATTAACATAAGTCATCGTGAACAACTGAACATCTATCAGTTACATGGAAGATGTTCCTGAATTAACTTGAACAGAAGTGTTTAGAGGTTAAAAAATGGAAAGATCTCTCAATATATCAAACAATCACTAATTACTTACCAAAAAGAACAAGAAAAATAATTGAACAAAAGAACAATCTATGGCCTAAACACTTTTTTGTCTTTTTATGTTTTTCTATGAATAGGGTAAAACCTTTTGTTTCTCTATTTGTTTACTTAATATAAAGGTAATGTGTTTGTTTAATAATATGCTACTTCACCAAGATAAAGAATATCAACATTTTATAAAATATTAAAAAAAAAATAATCATTTAAAATGTATGAAAATAGGGTTTACTAATTTTTAAAAAAGCCTTAAGTTCTGAGGTGAGGGACTAACGGGGGACATTAGGGGTATTTAAAATTTAAACGGACACGACGTGTTTGGTTTTGCTTATTTTTTGATTTTTTCAAGTTTTTTCCTTTTAATGCTATTTGGGTAGGTTCCATTACTTTATTACTTTGTTTTTAATATATAATATATATAAAATTTTAAAATTACTTAACCTTTCAAAC
>PGFW01026994.1:8347-19392 GCA_003123925.1 Haematobia irritans
AAAGAAATGTTTACAAAGTTTGCATTCTTTTTGTGGGGGAAACTCTCATAATTTCAACAAACAACCATCATCAGATAGACTTAAAACGATCCACAATACACACACACACACTATCCCGATCTTTAATTAAAAAGATAAAATAGAAATACCTAACCCTAGACAGCTAATCTACGTCTATGAGACGTATACCTTTTTTAGATTTTCCCTCTCCCTCACTGAAAATGAATACAAAAAATATAATCTTTTTTGTTACACAATAAATAAAAGTTTATCCAAAAACATGTTTAAATGGTAAGGATTTGTATAAAGAATCTATGTAACTTCTTCCGTAAAATTAAATTAAAATTAAATTAAATTTTATAGGTTAGGTTAGGTGCAAGCCCGATGTATCAGGCTCACTTAGACTATTCACTCCATTGTGATACCACATTGGTGAACTTTTCTGTTATCACTTAATGCTTAAGCTCAATGACAAGGGACCTCCTTTTTATAGCCGAGTCCGAACGGCGTTCCACATTGCAGTGAAACCACTTAGAGAAGCTTTGAAATCCTCAGAAATGTCATCAGCATTACTGAGGTGGGATAATCCACCGCTACAATACTTTTTGGTGTTCGGTCGAAGCAAGAATCGAACCCACGACCTTGTATATGCAAGGTGGGCATGCTAACCATTGCACCGCGGTGGCTCCCCTAAATTTTATAGGGTTAAAGGTCTCCAAGTTTCTACTAATAATTCTATTTTTAATATAAAAATTCATTCTTTTTATATTCTCCAAAGCTATATACGACTGCAATGAGCACTCCACCAAAGCAGTAACTACAAACCGATATATACTATATGACAAAATCAGTTTCATAACCTTTTAAATGCTTTGAGCTTGTCATCAATCCTTTTGGTTTGATGACATGTTTTGAAGAATCTGAGCTGACGCCATTTAAAGTTGAGACAGCGTCATATTTTTAACCAACTTTAAATGCTATCAAATATACTGGAAAAAGGTTTCGCACACAAGACTAATACTAGCGTTTTACAAAACCTGAAGTATGAGAGAATCTTATTTCGTTTACAGATGGTCACTATCAATTCTTGTATTTATTTAAAAATTGCTCATTTTGGCTTCTTCGCCAATAAAGTATTTATATGATTCATGTAAACCCCAAGTCATAACTAAAGTATCCAAGTATGGTTTGGCAAATCTGTTTCACTAATTTTTTGAAAGACTATGCCTTCTTCTATAAGGCTGGTAGGTTGTTTTGTTATCACTTCCAGAATTTTTTTTATTTAGTACACGAATATATATTTTTTTTAACAAAGAATAAATTCTATACTTTTCCCATAATATACGCAACAATAGGAGAATGCACACAAGAATATGGGTATTGTTTTATGAATACATAAATGATGGTGAAATACTACTGCATTACAGTTTTTCAATATCAATTCGATTTGTAGGATAATTTACTTCTTAATCTATGGGATAGTGTAGATAATTATGAGAGGTTTAGTGGCAAATTGTTTTTAAAAACTATAAATACAATTTTTTTCACATGTCATAAAACATTGTTTATTGGCTATTTCCTCAGTCATCAAAAATTGACCATAAGCATAAAAAAAAAATAAATAAAAAAAAAAATCTTCCCTCATACAAACAAATCCATTCAATCAAAATCAAACTAAACGACTAAAAATTACCCCGGTACCGGTAAAATTAATTCGCTTTTCATGTGTTTCCTCCTCATTATATTAATAAATTATTCAGTAAAATTGGTGCACATATTCAGTGATTCGCATGGGGCCATGTAAATATTAAAATAAATGTTTAGTTTCGTTTCAAGGTTACATGGAGAATGGAGAAAGGCTATGGGTATAGGTATAGGCTAGCACGGATGACCATAAACAATTTTTTGTAAACATGGGTGTGTTTTGTTAATTTTCTCTCGGTTTTCATAAACAAATTAAATATGTATGTAAATATAAAATAATGCCTGTAATAACCGCAATACAGATGAATTAACAAAAACAAACAATATATGAAAAAAATTTTCATTTTTCTAACACCAAGCTCCATTTGGCAAATGCTATTATGCCTGATGATCATGATGTGGTCTTAACAATGACTGATGGTTTTCATTTAGATTTAATTCATTTTGTTTTTATTCTCCATTAATGTTGTTGGTTGTTTTTTTTTCTCATTTTTGTTGGGTGACTGACATTGAAATGTTTTTCAAAAATGTCATTGCGACAACCCAGAATGTCCCATCAGCACCAGTGAATGGTTTAAAAAAAAAGCAAACAAAAAAAAAAACTAATGATATTGGCTTACCTAGACATTAGAGTGTTGATGTGTTAGCGTTGCAGGGTAATGTTATAAAGATATCACAACACAAAATTTTACTGAGGAACATATTTACAGGGTAAGGCAATAAAGAGTGCTTAATTTTTGTTATTAATATATCTGAAAAATGTTGAATCTTAAATAAAAAATTAAACAAAAAAAAAAAATCGAATTTATTAAATCCCATAGTGCACACACGAAACTCTTAAATATTTTCAAATTCAGTTGAATATGTTACATTATTTAACGTTAACATGTTTTCCATATCAATTCGCATAATGTAAGAAAGAGTTATCTAAAGGGTGACACGGTCAAAATTTCATATAACTTGACGTATTTCTTTCAATTTTGCATTTAAAAAACCTGAACACCCCTCATTTTGAAGGTGTGTGTGTGTGTAGAATGTTGCTCCTATTTTGATTTTGGAATTCACTCTTCAGTTGTCAAAATGCCGTCCAAGCAAGAAGAGCAGCGTATCAAAATTTTGCTCGCGCATCGCGAAAATCCGAGCTACTCGCACGCAAAGCTGGCAAAATCGCTAAAAGTTGCCAAATCAACCGTTACAAATGTAATTAAAGTGTTGGGGAACGTTTGTCGACAGCCAGAAAGTCTGGATCGGGTGGAAATCGAAAACCGGAAGCCGCTGAGACGACAAAGAGAGTTGCCGGTAGTTTCAAGCGAAACCCTAACCTCTCTCTCCGAGATGCCGCAAATAAGCTGGGTATATCGTCTACAACCGTGCATCGAGCCAAAAAACGAGCCGGACTATCGACTTACAAGAAGGTAGTGACTCCAAATCGCGATGATAAATAAAATACGACGGCCAAAGCGCGATCCCGGAGGCTGTACACGACGATGCTGACGAAGTTTGACTGCGTGGTAATGGACGACGAAACCTACGTCAAAGCCGACTACAAGCAGCTTCCGGGACAGGAGTTTTATACGGCAAAAGGAAGGGGAAAGGTAGCAGTTATTTTCAAGCACATAAAACTGTCAAAGTTCGCAAAGAAATATCTGGTTTGGCAAGCCATCTGTACCTGTGGCTTTAAAAGCAGCATTTTCATAGCTTTCGGGACTGCCACCAAGAAATTTACGTGAAAGAGTGTTTGAATAAACGTCTGCTGCCTTTCCTGAAGAAACACGGTTGTTCCGTACTGTTTTGGCCGGATTTGGCATCTTGCCATTACGGCTGTCTCTTATAAAAAGCCCATGGAGTGGTACGCCGCCAACAACGTGCAGGTGGTTCCCAAGGACAAGAACCCCCTCAACACGCCAATCCCGCCAAATTGAAAAATAGGCTATTTGTCAAGCGGGCAACCTAGAGAGACCAAAAAAAAAATGCTAAGGACGAGCAGCAGTTCAAGCAAACTGGCTTTCTACGCGCGAAAGAAGGTGGGACAAGGTGGCTGTACAAAATTGATGACATAGGTGTCAAGCGTGAGGCCCGGCAATTCGGGATTTGGAGAAAAGCGAAAGCCTAACTGCATATTTTTTCCTGAATTTATATAAACTGAAAAAGAAAAATTGATTTTTTAAGATGTAAACGACTCACCGAACACGCGTTTTCCCTTGACCAAATCTTGACCGTTATCACCCTTTAGTAAGAGCGAAAACTAAAAGAAACTGCCGATACACGATATAAAAATACTTAAAAATTTGAAAAACGAAAAATCTAATACATAAACATATAAAAATCAAAGCATCTTACAGTTAAAACACTGTTCTATCGCATTTTATTTTTGTATTACCATCAATATGTAAATAGCGAAACATAATTAAAATTTTGTTTGTTTATTTTTAAGGTTTTTCCAAAAAAATCAAATTTTCTGAATCCCACTGTGCACACATGAAACTCTTGAATATTTTTAAATTCAGTTACATATGTTACATTATTTACTGATAACATATTTTCTAAATCAATTCGCTTGATATAGAATTGTTATATAGTGAGTAGAAAACTCAAACATTTTCTGTAGAAGATTAACTGGCCTGTTTCTGTATGTCGAACGAGTTAAATCGATCTCGACAAAATGCATAGAAACAGCGTTCCTGGTTATAGACCATATCTCCATTCGATCGACAAGAGCTCATTCGACATACGAAGAAACAGGTGTAAATTAAAAATACTCCACGAAAAATAGTACGTGTACAATAAAATACAAAACATTTTAATACTTAGGTCCGCTCTACCACATTTTCTTCTCATATAATCATGAATTTCACAATTTTTTTAGATTTGTTTAAGAGAGAAAAAAATATATGTTTTTTCAAGTTTTTACTTATTTTTCCAAAAACTAAAAAAAAAATCTCAAATTTGCGTGAACCCACTGTGGCACACATGAATACTCTTGAATATTTTCAAATTCAGTTACATATGTTGTATTATTTACCGTTAACATATTTTCTTAACTCAATTCGTCATATATAAGAAATGGTTATATAGTTGAGAAGAAACTAAAATTTCCTATAGAGATTAGAATTTTAAAAACTTGAAACTTAGATTGACCTCATGAAAAATAACTATATTCTACAATAATAAAATGCAAAGCTTTTATACTTAGGTCCGGCTGCCTTTACCACCATTTCTTTCTCGATATATAATCCATGAATTTCACAAATTTTTTATATTTATTAAAATCTTTCTCGAAATCCAAAAAAATGTAATTTATCGAATCCCACTGTGACAACATGAAAACATTGAATATTTTTCGAAATTTAGCTTACAATTTGTTATATAATTTTACAGTTAACACATTTTCTATATCAATTCGCCCTTATATAAGAAATGGTTATATAGTGAGTAGAAACTAAAAATATCTTATAGAAATTAGAATTTAAAAACTTGAAATTAGTTTAGCCTCAATAAAATACTAGTTGTACAATAAAATGCCAAAAACATTTTATACTTAGGTCTGTTGCTCTACCACATTTCTTTCATATAAAGGGTGATTCTTTTTTGAGGTTAGGATTTTCATGCATTAGTATTTTGACGAGATCACGTGGGATTTCAGACATGGTGTCAAAGAGAAAGATGCTTCAGTATGTCTTTGACATTTCATCATGAATAGACTTACTAACGCAGCAACGCTTGGCAAATCATTGAATTTATACCAAAATCATGTTGGTTCGAAATCCGTGTTTATCGACAAATTTTTGTTCAGCGATGAGGCTCATTTCTGGTGTGCAATGGCTTACGTAAATAAGCAAAAATTTGCGCATTTGGAAGTGAAGAGCCAACCAGAAGCCGTTCAAGAACTGCCCATGCATCCCGAAAAAATGCACTGTTTGGTGTGGTTGTACGCTCGTGGAATCATTGGACCGTATTTTTTTCAAAGATGCTGTTTGGACGCAACGTTTACGGTGAATGCGATCGCTATTCTTCGATTGCTAACAAAAACTTTTTTGTTGCAAAAATGGAAGAACTGAACTTGGGTTGACTATGGTGGTTTTTCAACAAGATGGCGGCTAGCATGCCACAACAGGCTCGCGAATTCTCATGCGCGCTAATTTTGAGAGGAAAACTTCGGAGAACAATTCATCTACAAGAAATGGCACCGGTAAGCTTTGGCCCACCAACGACTCATGCCGAATTTGACGCCTTTAGGACTATTTTTTTGTGGGGCATACGTCTTAAAGTCTAAAGTCTACATAAATAAGCCAGCATAAACTATTCCCAGCTTTGAAAGACAAACATTTCTCGAGAAGATTCGGCTATTCCGGCTCGCAACATCTCGAAAAAGCTTGCCCAAAATTGGACTTTCCGATGGACCACCTAAGAGCAGCCCGCGCGGTCAATCATATTAAATTGAAAATTATCTTCAAAAAGTCAAATGTCATGCGACCAAATGCTAACATTTCAAATAAAGAACCGATGAGAATTTTGCAAATTTATGCGTTGTTTTTTTTTAAAAAAAGTTATCAAACGCTCTAACAGAAAATCCACCTTTAGTTCATGAATTTCCACAATTTTTTAGATTTGTTAAAAGAAAACAATTTTAATTATATTTTTAAATCTTTTCTTTTTTTTCCAAAAACAAAAAACAAAAAAAAACTCACAATTTCCTGAATCCCACTTCGTGCCACACATGAAAACTCTTGAATTATTTTCAAAATTCAGTTACCTATATTGCTACATTTATTACCATTAAACATATTTCTATATCAATTCGTTTGATTAAGAAATTGGTTATACGAGTATAGTGAATAGACAATTAAAAATTTGCTATTAGAGATTAGATAATTTAAAACACTTGAATAGTATTTGCCTCAATAAACAAATACTAACTTGTCTCAATAAATAATGCAAAACATTTTTATACTTAAGGGTCGCTTTGTTCTACACATTTCTTTCATATAACTCCATGAATTTTCCACAGATTTTTATATTGTTAAAGAAAAAAAATTAATTTTATTTTTTAAGTTTTTATGTTTTTTCCAAAACAAAACAAAAAAAATTCCAAATTTCTGACATGTGCACACATGAAAACTTCTTGAATTATTTTTCAAATTCAGTTACATAGTGCTTATTATCTACCATTAACATTATTTTCTTTATCATCAATTTCGCCTTGATATAAGAAGATGGTTAATGGTTGAGTATAGGAATAAAAATTTCTTATAGAGATTACGAATTACAAAACTTGAGTATATTTGCCTCAATGAAAAATATATTTCTACAATAAAATGCAAAAAATTTGTATGCTAGTAGGTGAGATGTTCTTACTATATTTCGTTTCATATAATCCATGATTTCCTATAGTGTTTTTTTAATTGTTTTTAATAACTCTTTTTCTCTTGGAAAAAAATCGATTTTACACCAAGTCGTACTAGTTGCCACACGATGGAAATTTCAAATATTTCAAAAACATGTTGTATATGTTACATCAGTTACCGCTAACAATTTTGTAACATCAATTTCTTTGGTGTAGAAATTGTTATATATTGAGAAGGAAACAAAATTTTTCGCTACAATTTTTTTCCATGAATTTCCTATAGTTTTTTTTTAAGTTTTTAAAACTTTTTCTCGAAAAAATCGATTTTATCAAATTCTACAGTGACACATCTATAAAACTTTCTAATATTTGGCAAAATCAGTTGTATATGTTACATCATTTACCGAACTTTTTATTTATCATGTCAATTAACCTTGCTGTAAGAAATGTTATATACATTAGAGAAGGAAACAACATTTTTCCGTTAAAATTTTTGTCAATAGAAAAAAATCGATTGTACCAAAGTTCTACTGGCACACATGAAACCTTTCTACCATATTTTTCAAATCAGTTGTATATATATACTATAACTTACGCGAGCTTATTTTTTCTATATCAATTTCGCACTGATGTAAAGAAATTTGTATCATACGATGAAGTAGAAGAAACTAAAATTTTCCAATAAAGATTGGAATTATAAAAACTTCATTTATTTTTGAAAATATCCCACAATTAGAATCACTAAATTTAATTCATTCAAAAATCAGCAATTTTCTTTTACATCCACCCGTGCCCTTTTTTTTTCTGTGTTGTATCTTTTAATCACTAGCCTTGTTGCATGAAATTTTCCCCCAGTTTTTTTTTTTAATTTTTTAACTTTTTTTTTCTGGAATAAAATCTATTTTAACTTCTTCTGGTGTGCACACATGAAATTTCTCAAAATATTTTCAAGAACGAGTTGTATATGTTACATCATTTACCGCTAACATATTTTTCCAACATCAATCATCGTTTGAGGTGTAGAATGATATATGTAGATAGGTACAAATTCTCCAATTTTTTTCAGAAAAATCGTTTACCAATTGTCCCTCACTTTCGAAATTTCCAAAATCGTTGTATTTTATAATTTACTGTGCTAACTTCATTTTTCTATTTATTTCTAAATAATCCTGATGTTATTGGAATATTGTTATTAACTCAATAAACGAGATTTAAAGTATATTATCTAAATTTTCATACGTTTCGATTATCTAATTCATTCGATAAAAAATTGTTTTTTTAGAAAAAGGTAGTCGACGCATTGTATTCGTTTCAATGATTCTAGACTTGTCTAAGTGGGCTTTAAGTCATGATTTATGAAAAAATAAATTTCATATTAATTTAGTTCTTTAATATATGAACCTAAAATTTTATCATATTGATTAACTTCATTATTGATAAATTCAGCAATAAATCACTATATATTAATCCAATTATTTTTGAAGCATCACCCTGTTGATGGTCTAATTCAGTCCATTGTTTGTATATAAAAAGCATATTACAACATATTATTTTTCGTTTGTCCACAAACACAATTTTCGTCATATCACGCTAAAAGATATTAACCCTATACAATAACACTAAAACTAAATGTTCTTGGTCAGCAAAATATTTGTAACTTTTATGTATGTGCTTAACATGTGCTTAATATGGGTCATAAATCTTATCGTATAAATTAAACACGCGGGACTCTGACAAATTAATGAAAGAAGTTTTTTTCATTGTGTGATCTATTTTTTATTTTTTTTTTTTTTTTGAATATCAATAATTTAAATGTGTTTTCTTCTTTACTTTTGTCTTTCAGTGGTGTTCCAATGAAATGATTATAAATTTTTGGAGGAATACAGAAACTGAATTATTAAAGTTGGTGTGAGTAAATTTTGAACTGTGTTAATATTTATAATAAGGTTTCAGTTGAATTTCTGTATATTGTACTTCTAATTTCAATATGCAGATTTCTTATTTTTATGTTACACAAAATGCTAACCAACATCATTTGCAAATGTATGGTAGTAAGCAAATTCTTAATTGTACATATTTGGTATATGAAGATTCTTTTAGTTTAGTTTTGTAAACTATGGTCGTTTCATATTTTTTTCCAAAAATTTGTTGTTGGCAGCTGTAAATATGTATAGTTCTATAAATTTGGGTAACCAAATTTAAAATCTGTTATGATCATTTTACCAGACATATTCTACTCAAACAAATCTACTATATTTGCAGAACATATATCCTTACACTTATCAAATACTCTACAAGTTAAGGAATATGTCCTGCAAATATCCTCAATATCGACAATAAAAACAAGTAAGAAGTCTAAGTCTGGGGAGGCCGACTATACTTATTACCCTGCACCACTTTGTAGATCTACATTTTTCATACCATCATCACACTCCGTCAAATGTGTTCTGGGGGTATATATATAACAGCGTTTGTCCCAAATACATCACATTCTAAATATCACTCGATCTGGACAGAATCTTGATGTAGAGCTTCTACTAAAATTATAGACTCAAAACTTTAAGTCCGGCTAATCTTGCACATAGGGTGGACACACCAATCTGTTAGTAAGAACAATAATGCGGAAACATTTAAATCTGAAGGCAACTTAATGGAACGACTTTGCAAAAGTATTATTTATGACTTTATGCGCTCAATATTATATGTATTTTAGAAGTTTAGGAACGAATCTGGAGTTACTCTTCAAAAACTTTTCGACTAAGCCAGTGGCGATCTTTCAAGGAAAAATGTTGGTATTTGACCATTTTTGTCGAAATCAGAAAAACATACTATATGCTATATCTAAATCCTGAACCGATTATTTAAACCAACAATTTGGCACGCATAGCTCACAATTCGCTCAATTCTCACTCCCTGCTGCAAATTTTACAACAAATCTCGAATGTTAAACAATGTGGGCCTCTGATTGCGTCATATGAGTTGTAAAAATCGGGCGAAAGCTACGTATAGGGGAGATATATCTAATCTGAACCGATTTTCAACCAAATTCGGCACACATAGCTACCATATGCTAATCTACTCCCTGTTGCCAAAATTTCAACTACAATCGGGACAGTCAAAAAACTTGGCCTCTTGGGTCATTACTGAGTGTAAATCGGGCGAAAATATATATGGAGCTATATCTACAATCTGAAACGAGTCTCAACCCAAATTTTGCGGCACGGCATGCTAGAATGCTATTCTACTCGCTGTCAGTATTCAACTACAATCGAGCAAACAAAATCTGGCCTCTGTGCGTTTATATCGAGTCGTAAAACTCCGGGCGAACAAAAGTATATATGGGAGATATTCTCAATCTGAACCGATTCATTAAATCTTGGCACACCTTAACTACACCACTTATATTGTACTCATACGTGCAAAAATTCAAATCTAATTGGGCATAAAACTCTGGCTTCTGGGAACCTATTAGTCCATGTTCGGGCGAAAGATATATATGGGAGTATTATTCTAAAATCCACTCGAACGATTTCAATAAAATTTGACAACACATTGACATATGAGTACTAATTGTTCTCTTGTGCCAAAATTTTAAAGCAACTTAGGGGTAAAAACACTGGCCTTTCTGCGGGGGAAAAAAAACGCCATGTAGCTCCATTACGGGCGAAAATATATATATTGGGAACTATACTAAATCCTGAACCGATTTCTTCCAAAATCCAAATAGGGTTCATTATTCTGACCCAAAAAACACACTACTTACTTGCCTGCCCTAGATTTGAATGTCGATTTGCGACTAAAACTGCGACTAGACTTCGATCTAGAACAAATGTAGTTAACGGACAGACGGACATGGCTATAATCGACTCAGGCAGGCCACACAGAGCATTTTTGCCAAAGACACCATGTGTCTATCTCGTCTCCTTCTGGGTGTTTGCCAAACATATGCACTAACTTATAATTACCCTGTTCCACAGTGTGATCCTCTCTTTTGCTT
>PGFW01026997.1:0-11109 GCA_003123925.1 Haematobia irritans
TAAAAAACTCACAAACAAATAAATGGTTTTATAATATTTCCTATATGATTATAGGTCCTACTCATATTATTAATTTAAATTTATTATGCGTCGCGAAGTCCTCAAAGCTCCCGTTTCCAATTCAATTAAGTGTTTAATTGAAAAAAAATTTTGGTGGATAATTTTTGTGTGTAGGCAAACAGACCCAGAGTTCACTCTCTCAAACACACAGAGCTAGAGCAGTAACGTAAAGCCTGTGACAAGCAAAGAGAGAGATCTGTCAAATGTTTTGCCTAACACACAAAAAAATTATCACCAAAATTTTTTTCATATTAAAACACTTAATTGAATTTGGGAAAACGGAAGGGCTTAGAGGACTTCCCGAAATAAATTTAAAGATATTCACCTATGAGGAAGTATATCAATTCTGGATTTATATAGAACCATTTTTGTTTGAGTTTTAGAGAATCATAAGAAAGAAAACGATGCTTTGTAAGTGTGCAAGAAATTATAAATAACGATCTTGATTGTGAAATCTTAAATCTGTTAGAATAAAATCTGGAAATTTTATCATTGAGTTTCTTAAGCAATTTTCATGATCATGCGCCTTCTATACCCTCAAGAAGTGAAGTCGGATATTTATTCTGTTATTCTAACTCTAATTTGGATTTTCGCGATAAATTAATTAATTCCGTATAATTTCATTTCTGTTTTTGTTGATGTCTTCTATTTATATATTATCTAATATATTATTATAATTTTTTTCAGTTTGTATATCTATTATTTTGTATTATACTTTTTTATTCTGTTTCTTATGAATATATCTTCATATGATGTATAATATTCTTAATAATATTATGGGGCTGTACTAAAATGGACAGATATCACCGTTTCGCACACCGAAAAATAACCTCTAAGATTACAATTTCAAGGCAAATAGGATAAAAACTGCGGTTTCTATAAGCCCATGAAGTAAATACGGGAGAATCGGTTCTATATGGGGGCTATATCCAAAATCATGGACCGATACTCACCATTTTTGGCAACAACTCAGTAGATTGGTCAACAATTAGCAACGTGGATAAAAACTACGATTCTATAAGCCCAAGACCTCCAAATCGCAGGAGGTCGATTTTATATGGGGACTAGATCAAAAAACTGGACCGATATCAGCTCATCTCGAACTGTGACCTGCCTTTTGCAGATAAAAAGACATTTTGTGGCAAAATTTCAGCACGATTGCTCCATTATGAAGACTGTAGCGTGATTACAACAGACAGAGCAGACGGCAGTGTTGCCGTGAGTAAAGATTTTTCCGTCGTGAGTGTGGTGAGCGTGAAGTAAAATATTAACTCACGTTCCACTCTAGTTATAGCGTCATATAAAATGTTACAGTATATAGTTACATTTCATATATAAGACCTTATTTTACAATTTAAACTTTTAGCAACAACTTTTTTGTGTCTTTGCATGCTATTTGAGAGATCTTCCATCAATCACGTCATTCTCAGATTAGAAGGAGCATTGTGGATTCGCCCGTTCAGAATTCGTTGAAATTATATAAAGGTATCTAAAAACAATATACAATAGTGTCGATGGAACAAATTTCCGTTAGTGTGACACGATTCCCGTTTATATCAATTACGTTTGAAATGGTTCAAGTTGAAGTTCAGATGTAAATATTTTGGGAATATTATATGGTGCAATGAGGAAGAGTAGAGGGTATGGAACAACGTAAGGAATGAGAATCAGTAACGCATAATTGAATGAAGATATTTGGGAATGATCAAGTATAGAAAATGACTTTACTTCACTTCCCCAGAGATTAGATTAGATGAGATAGCTTGACATTTCGTAAGAGTTTGAAGCAATTCGCCATATGTTGTGGGCCCTTTGGTTGTATAAGAGTTGTAACAACTTGCTTGAAAGGATAATACGGCAACCAAATACTCTGATATGGTTTAAAGCATTCGAAGCATGGATGTATGTAGGTCTGAGTAAGGTCGTTCATTTTTTGTTGAAATATTGAAGGAGTTTAGTCAGATGTTAAGAGATTACAATTTTTATAATATATTACACATTTTTAGTGAAATATGACGAAGTGAAAGAGAAATGGTGGAAATGCGAAACTGTGAGAGAGAAAAGGTAGATTTTGCTACTGAATGAAGTACAACAAAATTGCTTAATCAATAACAGTTTGGCATCGATAAGTTCCTCGGTCTAACAAAGAAAAACACCTTTTTTTTTGTCAAAAATTCGTGTTTTAATATCAACAATAGTTCGCCGTCAAGAGCGATTCACGAATATAACTGACCATTCCAGTTTTTAATAACACCATTGGTGTAATACTCCTTCGGTTTTGCTTAGGCCCTCAGTTCGCGATCACCTCTTCAATTGCAGCCAATTTTTTTCCCACTGCGAGCATCCTTTTGAGGCTCTGAGAACAAGAAAAAGTCACTGAGGCCAGATCTGGAGAATACGGTGGGTGGTGGGAAGCAATTCGAAGCCCAATTCATGAAATTTGGGCCATCGTTCTCAATGACATTGTGGCACGTGTGCGTTGTCTTGGTGGTAACCACAACTTTTTTCATTACTTCCATATGGGGCCGTTTTGCCGCGATTTCGACCTTCAAAGAACGCAAATCCCGCCATAATATATAATAACTGTTTAATGGTTTTTCCCTTCTCAAGATAATCGATAAAAAATTATTCCATGCTCGCATTCCAAAAAAACAGAGGCCATTACTTTGGCCAGCGGACTTTGAGTCTTTCACACCTTCGGAGACGTTCACGGGTCGCTGCCACTCATCGACTGTCGAATTGGAACTCAGGAGTGTAGTGATGGAGCCATGTTTCATCCATTGTCACATATCGAGGAAAACTCGGGTGTATTACGAGTACAGCTCAAAACACCTGCTCAGAATCATCAACTACGTTGTTGCTTTTTTAGTCAATATTGAGCTCGCGGCAGCACCCATTTTGCACAGAGCTTCCAAATATTGAATGAATGATATGACCAATAAACACGTCCTTTGATATCTTTGAAGGCCTCTGCTATCTCGAATCACTGGGTCGAGTGTTACGGCGTCATTGAGAGAGATCATTTTGTGGTTTCTATTTTGTTACTGTTGTTCGTTGATCGGGTGAACCCACCTTCTTGTCCGAGCGTCCACTGCGTTCACGCGTCTCCCGTGGGCTGATTTAGTCATGCTTGGAATTTATGCCATAACAACAATTATTTGTGATTTCCCTGGAAACCCATTATAATGCCAAGGTTTTTGCTTCACAGCCGGTAATATTTGACCTTCAGAAAACAGCTAATTTTATCAAAACACCTCAAATTCCTTTTTTCCCAATTTTTTTCACAATAATCAAAATTTGGCCTTACACAAAAGAACGCTCTATCTCACAAACTAATTGAACTTAACAGACGTCATATTTTGACAACGAATCATTTGAAGGTGGTACTATATAAAATAATATGTTATTTATAATGGATCTAGGCGGGGACGGCGCATCTAATGTGTCAGACTGGGGGACTTTATCAAGGCCAACACTGTATGTTGGTAAGGTGGCTATGTAGTATTTACAAAGCAATATTTTATATGTTGACAATGTATGACAACTGTTACTAGACTGCGTCATATAGGATGGGATCAATGGGGTAATCAAAGATACTTCATGATTGTTTAGAACTTTCTGATAAGTTTCATCACCTAAGGCTAGAGGTCTGATATGATGCAATTTGGACTAGATATAGTGTGCGCGAGGATATTGATATCCAATTTAAGGACGCTTGGATTTCAACATAATTCCTTAATTTTCATGTCGTTTGATAATATATGACATCCAGCAAAATAAATTAAAAATATTAACTCCAGTATTAAGTGGCATTATCGATCTAAATGACCTTTGCCTTTTACTTTTTCTTAATAATTTATTTTAAAAGAAAAATAAACTTTTTCACAAATGTTTTAGCTGCAAAGACTCGACCGTCTTGAGTGTGGGATTGTGCAATGCCCGCTTTTTAATATTTTCAAAAAAGGCTGTTCCTTCAAACTCCTCTTGACACTGTAATTAATAAAGAGTGAACTATAACTTGGTTTTTATAAGCATTATACTGTTTGAATTTTTCACTGTTTCCATCCTTTTTTCCATTTTTATTCTGTCCCAAGTGCTAATAAAAGATTATAGTGCCCGTTTCATTATTTGTTATGAAAATCCGCTTTGTTAATTTTGTATATTTTTCCCACCGTTTTATTTTTTTTTAATTTTCTTGCCTGAAATATTGATTTGCACGTACGTTCCGATTCTTCTTTGTAACGAGGCCAAGAAACAAAATTGTTTCCCATAAATGCCGAAAAATCATAAACGAACACATGTCCACACATACATAAAAGCTGCTCTCAGGGCGAAGCAACAGAATTGTTTTATATCCTCTCACCAATAGGATGAGGGTAATTATTAACTTTGTCATTCCGTTTGGTAACCACATCGAAATATTGCCTAAGACCCCATAAAGTATCATAAGTATATCGGGCCTCCGGGTGAAATTCCTGAGTGCGATCTAAAACCATGTCCTTTCGCGTCTGTTGAAATCACGCAGAACTCCGAACCGCGAATCAGCATCGACTTGGAAACTTGGCAACAAAGTAGTTTTATTGATGGTAGGCGG
This sequence comes from Haematobia irritans, assembly GCA_003123925.1. Classification (NCBI taxonomy): domain Eukaryota; kingdom Metazoa; phylum Arthropoda; class Insecta; order Diptera; family Muscidae; genus Haematobia; species Haematobia irritans. Next base: position 4,655 of record PGFW01026997.1, read on the forward strand.
ATGTATTCGCAATGGTCCATATCGGTCACTTTTACGTATACCCCAATATAAACCGGACCCCCAGATTTGGCTTGGGGATCTCTAAAGAAGCAAAATTTAGTCAGTACCGCTGAAATTTGGTACAAGTGTGTAAGTATATGGTAGTTACAACCATCAAATCGGTCCACATGCGGTCGCATAATTAATATATAGCCCCAATATAAAAACGATCCTCCCGATTTGGCTTGCGGAGCCTCTGAAGAGAACAAATGTCTATTCGATCCGTGCTGAAATTTGGTATCATGGTGTTTAGTATATATCTCTAATGACCATGCGCCAAAAAGTTGGTCCACATCGTTCCATAATTATATATATATACCAAAATTTGACCTCCGGAAGCCTCTCGGAAGGCCAAAAATTTCAATCTTGATGTAGTTCAAAATTTTGTACGTGGTTGCTAGATATATGGCCGTCAGAACACCCATACAAAAAATTGGTCGAAATCGGTCGTAAGTAAGTTTATATAGCGCCCATATAAACCGATCCCCATATTTCGACTCTCCGAGCCCCTTGGGAAGGGCAAAATTCATGAAGGCCGATTTCGGTTGAAATTTGGTTACGTAATGTGGAGTATACTGGTATCAAACAACCATGGCAGGAATTGGTTCACATCAGTCCATAATTATAATATAGCTGTCATATAAACCGTCCCCAAGATTTGAAGCCAAAATTCATCCGCATCGGTTGAAAATTAGTACGTGGGTGGTAAGGATATGACTATTTAAAAACCATGCCAAAGGGTGGTACCATAAATAGTCCATAATCATATATAGACCCTCATATAAAACGCGATCCCGATATTTGGTTTTGAGCCTCTTGGAAAGAGCCAAATTTTATCCAAGTCCAGTTGAAATTTGGTAATGTGCTAGTATATGTCCATTAAAAAACCATGCCTAACTAGGTCCATACGTCTATCGATCCCGTAATTATTTGAGACTTTACCTTAGTACATAACTTTTTTTGTTCTAATAATACCAACGTAGTCGGACTAACTCACCACAATTTAGAAAAGCGCATGTTCAAGAAGTTTTAACATACCCACCAACCCAAGTAATCATCGATTGTGGATGACAGTCTGTTCGTAGAAGTTTCGTACGCAATCCATGGGGAGGGTACATAAGATCGGCCCGGGCCGAACGTACGCGCTCGTAAATATACTGTTTTCTTTTTTCAAATGTCCGTATTCTCTTGGTTTTCCGAATGTCTATTCTCTTTACTCCGAATACTTAAATTCTATATTCCAAATTAAATATATATTTTAGACTTAAAGTCCTTATCAAAATTTTTGGCCTTAATCATAAAACAGTTTTCCGAAACAACATACAAGGCGTTCAACAAAAATGCTACTTTTGATTCTCTCGCTGTGTTATGTTTGATATCTTCGTACCTTGCCGGCAGTGTTGCAAGTATTGGGGAGATTTTCCGCAATTCGGGGAATGTATTTTCAATAAATGGGGACGAAATTTTTGAGTTGGGGACGTGAGGATTTGGTGGGGAATTTCCAAAAATTTGGGGATTTTTGTGGGGAATTTTCGAAATCTGTATAATATAGTATAATAGTTAAATCAGGTTTAGCGTTATGGTTTATATTAAATTAAATAACTACAGAGAACCTTCGAAATATTAAAAAGCTTTTCTCCTCTTGATCCTACGACATTTATTTGGGTGTCCAAGAGCTAATTTACAATTTACCCTGCCTGCCTAAGAACATTTTCTATTATTGTGAATTTATTTGTAGGACTCCGGTTAAAGTGATTTCTCTCATCTGTGTACATCACTGGTTAGAAATGTATCCATACATATAGGATACTCAATTCATATTAGGCCAACACGCTTCATATGATCGATCGCCCAATTTTATTTTTTTAGTATTTAGTAACAAAATTTTGATTCAATAAACCGAACTCCAATTTTAATTGCGAGTATTTAAAAGACGATTTCATAGGACAAATATTTTGATGATTTTTATATCCAATAATTAAATTCTTATGAAGGCTTATATCGATGATATTTGAAGCCACCCGATCTCCTGGTTTTGTGTATTTTGAAATCTTCATATTATTGGTAACTCACAACTGGCATAGTAAAAATATGCATTTTTCGCAATTTTTTAAATTATTACGGATTTGTCACAGCCAGTAGTATATCCTTTACTTATTGTCAAAAAAAATTGTCAAAATGTAATTGGGAGATTTGGGGGAATTTTTATTTAAGGTATGGGATTTTGGGGACAAAGTGTCCACGATTGGGGACAAGAGCCAGGAAATTACTGGCAACACTGCCTCCGGGTTTCCATGTTCTATTTCTTTTTTATACTCTCTCTCTCTCCTCTTGTCAGTCCTTGATTAAAACATCACAACATAGTTATGTTTACTCGAAATTTGCAAATTTGTATATGTTTACATTCACAAAAATTATTTTTATGAAACATTCATGCCTCAAACATAATATATTCTATCATATTAACATATGTGTCTCAACTGTCATGTGCCTTATTTAAAAATAGATTTTAATCTCCACTTTTATAAATATTCCGAGCCTAATGTCAATGGCTTTACCTATTGCAGAACTAGAATTGTCATGGAAATTTGATGTTTGAAAGTTAAACATTTTAAAATTAATTACATCTAGAAATTATTCATCACAATAGTAATTAACTTCTGTCCAATTTAAGGAAACGACAGAAATAAAAAGTTAACTTCAACAGTCAAATGTTTTCCATGACAATTTCCTACTTTGCATAGGGTATATAAGCCTATTTGACATTAGGTCGAATTTACTAAAAGTGGGAATTAAAATCTATTTTTAAAATAAGGCACATGACAGTTGAAGACACATATGTTAATAGATAGAATACTATTATGTTGAGGGCATGAATGTTTCATTAAAAATAATTTTTGTGAATGTAAACATATACATTAATTTGCAAATTTCGAGTAAACAGTAAATGATGTTGTGATGTTTTTATTCAGAGGAGTTGACAGAAGAGGAGAGAGAGTATAAGAAAGAAATAGAAATGGGAAACGGCAGGCAGTGTTGGCTCATATTTCCCTGCTCGTTGTCCCCAAATGTGGACACTTTTGTCGCCCAAAAATCCGCACTTTAAATAAAAATTCCCTCACAAAAAATCCCCAATACAATTTTTGACATTTTTTTTGGAAATAAGTAAAAGGAATATTATACTGCTGTAGAAAATCCGTATAATTTAAAAATTTGAAAATATGCAATTTTTCTATGGCAGTTTGTGATTACAATAAATATGAAGATTTCAAAAACACAAAAGCCAGGAGACGGGTGTTCAAAATATCATCCGATATAAGGCCTTCATAAGAATTATATTATGGATATAAAAATCATTCAAAAATACAAATATTGTCCTATGAAATCGTCTTTTAAATACTCGAAAATTATATTACAATTATAGTTCGGTATATGAATCAAAATTTTGTTCTAAATACTAAAAAAAAAAATAAAATTTCGGTGATCGATCAATATGAAGGCGTTGTTGGCCCAATATGAATTGTATCCTAACATATATGTATGGGATATAATTTCCAAGCCAGTGATATACACAGATGAGGGAACACAATTTTAACCGGAGTCCTACAAATAATTTTACAATAATAGAAAATGTTCTTAGGCTGGCAGGGTAAATTGTAAATTAGCTCTTGAGCACCCAAATAAATGTCGTAGGATCAAGAGGAGAAAAGCTTTTTATTATTTCGAAGGTTCGCTGTAGTTATTTAATTTAATATAAACCATAACGCTAAATCTGATTTAACTATTATACTAAATTATACAGATTTCGGTGGATACAATAGTCTCCGATCATCAAAAAACCATAACTATCGATCAATTGCACGGAAACCATTTTCTCATTCAACTACTGACATCGATGAACTCGAAGTGTTCTCACTGACTACATATCATCAGCGAAACGACGAGCTGACGTTCCTATCCACTACCGATTATAAACCAACCAAATTTGTCATCACCGTGGTGCTATGGTTAGCATGCCCGCTTTGCATAGGAAAGGTCGTGGGTTCGATTCCTGTTTCGACCGAACACCAAAAAGCTTTTCAGCGGTGGATTATCCCACCTCAGTAATGCTGGGTAACTTCTGAGTGTTTCAAAGCTTTCTAAGTGGTTTAAACTGTAATGAATGCCGTTCGGACTCGGCTATAAAAAGGAGGTCGCTTGTCATTGAGCTTAACGTGGGATCGGGCAGCACTCAGTGATAAGGGAGAAGTTCACCACTGTGGTATCACAATGGACTGCCACCTAACATAACCTAACCTAACCTTCATCAACTACCGAAAATCGATGAACCGAAGTTCGCATCACTACTGACAGCTGTTGCCAGTATTTGGTGATTTTGCCCCAAAATCGGGGATATTTTTTCGTGGATGGGGACAAAATTTTGAGTTGGACTTGGGGATTTGGTGGAGAATTTTCCAAAATTTTGGGGATTTTTGTGGGGAATTTTCGAAATCTGTTTAGTATAATTAATCAGAGTAAACTATGGTTTATGATCTTTATTATTTAAAAACTTAAAGAAGTACAGAGAACTTCCAAAATATAAAAAAAGCTTTCCTCCTCTTGATCACGCATTTATTGGGTGCCCAAGAGCGTTTTACAATTTACTCTTTCGCAAAGAAATTTTTATATTGTGAAATTATTTGCGTAAATGACCTCATCTGTACATCACTGTTTTGAAAATATATCCATCCATACATATAGAATAAATCATATTGGGACAGCAATCGTTATTGATCGATCACAGCCAATTTTATTTCTGATATATGTGACCGAACTCCTTTTTGATTCTCGAGCGTTTAGAAGATGATTGCATAAGATGACTCGAATGTCTCTTTATACCAAAATATTAACTCTAATGTGGCCGCTATCGGATGATATTTTGAGCGCCCGTCTCCTAGTTTTGTGGTTTGAGATCTTCATCTTTCTGTAACTCGCAAACTGGTATAACAAAATCCCAATTTTTTATATTTTTTTTAATAATTTTTTACGGATTGTCTACAGCAGACAATCCGTAAAAACTACTTTTTTTCAAAAACTGCCAAAAAAATGATTGGGATTTTTATGGGAATTTAAATTAGAATTGGGTTTTTTGGGAAAAAGCGTTTCCAAGAAGCGCCTGAAAGATACTGAAACACTGACTGACACCATAATCGAACCGAATTTCTAATCGATTTCTATTATTTCTAATACGACTATTATCAATGAAGTGAATTTCTCATCAATTACCGAATCTCTACACACCGACGTTCTCACGCGTGAATCACTTGAGTCGTGATTAAAATCTGAAGCAGCTCTCGTAAATGTGCGTGAATGGGACTAAAAAACTGGGACTAAAAAAAAAGTAATAAACTCGGCTCGTGAATGTGCGTGAATAAAATTTCTGCAAAATTACGCTCACGAAGAGATTTAATTCTTACTCGTATGTTAACTGAAATTGATTTAGCTGTCGAACTATATTTTATTTATGAATTTTTTACCCTTGCTCATGCCCGGTTGGAAAATGTCGTGAGTCTCGTGAATTTGTCGTGAATCGTGCGAGTCTTTAAAAGTAGTTCGTGCGTGAGTACTGGTTTTCATTTCGTGAATGTGCGTGAGTGGGATCGGCTACCACACGTATCGTGCGTGAGCGTGCGTGAATAAATATTTGACTTCGTGAATGTGCGTGAGTGTGAGTGAAATTTCATTCGCGCACACCTCTAGTTCTCATCCACCGCCGATATCAAAAAACTGAAATCTTATCAAATTCGATCATCAAATCAACCGACGAATCGAAGCGATTCGGTTCGTAGATAGTCGGTAGGTTATAACTATTGAACCGAATTCTCCTTTTATCTCAGCAAAGCAACCGAATATCTACAAATCGATGACATCCCGAATCCTTTGCTCGCAATAGATTCTGATTTATATTACAATATATATAACAATCTTTCTATATTATGGTCAGGATTGGGATGTCATCGATTTATAGATAATCGGAAATCGATTGCTTCGCTGAGATGAATTAATCCAAATGAATTAATGTTTTATTAGAGGGAGAGATCACTTGTGTTCTTATTTTTATACAAATTATGAATAACAAGTTTCGTTAAATGAACGTAAGTTTTCATATAAGACCGGCAATTGCATAGCAAATAATTAAAACAAAACAGAAACCAAAAAGAGGTCAACTAAAGATATGCCATAGATTCTTGCAAAGCACTAATAGCTCTTATGACAACACGTGCCATTTTATATTCATCCCAATCAGTGTTGCCAGTATTGGGGATTTTTCCCCAAATCGGGGATGTATTTTCATAAATGGGGACGAAATTTTTGAGTTGGGGACGTGAGGATTTGGTGGGGAATTTCCAAAAATTTGGGATTTTTGTGGGAATTTT
>PGFW01027003.1:0-10252 GCA_003123925.1 Haematobia irritans
CAGATTAACGAGCGAACGCAATATTCTCTCATGTATCGCAACCTAGTATCGCATATCGTGTGGTGGTTGTAATGTCCAATAAAGTAAAACTTGAGTGCGAAACTTGTCACAATCGCAATTAATTGTTTGCTCACTTGGTCGATGTTGAATGTAGACCATAAAGAATCGGACGTAAAGCGCCGCAAACACATTATCGAACCGAAACACATGATTTCTGGTAATACAATTCAATGATTTGCAAGCGTTGCCTCGTTGAGTGAAGTCTATTCATCGATATGAAATGTCAAAGCATACTGAACCATCTTTCTCTGTATGACACCAATCGTCTCGAAATCCCGACGTGATCTGTCACAATACTAATGCAATGAAAATCCCTAAACTCAAAGAGATCACCCTATTTAGGTTGGTAAAAGAATCATTGTGGTCAAGTAAAACACGAGAATTGGTTTAGAGTGTTTATTAATATTTAATAAAACATTTATATTCTGCGATAAATATAAACATTATATACGATGCTTATCACATCACATCTTTAAAGTCGACATTTTAAGTCATTAATAAGAGACTTGATGGTGAGGTTATCAAGTTGTAAGTTAAATGTTGTAGCGTCTAATCAGCCAGTACGTTTTATTCCCAAGGAGGGCAGCGGTGTCTAGGAAAAATATTTTGAAAACTATCACTTTATTTCGGTTTGGAAAGTCAAAAAATTGTTCACATACAATGTTACTATTAGAACAATTTTTAAGCGTAATCAACACTATGTTTCAGTGCACTTTGATTATTCGTTTTCATGTGAATTATACATTTATATTCAAAGCCAGTTGGCGCTTGGTGTTTTCACAAAATAATAATAGAAATTGGCTGCTTGTAACATTGTAGTGCATGGCAAATACTATTCATGCGAATAGTGATGGCAATAATACTATCACACCGACGGTTGGCGATTGTAGTGGGCAAGTGTCACTTACGGAGTCTGTTGGTAGGCGATGAAGGGATGATATGGAACCAGTGTGAAACTGGCAGGGTGGATAAACGACGATAAAATTTTTATTGTGTTTCTAATAAAAAAAGAAAGAAAGTTAGTTTTTGAAACGAAACAACACAAGTCCATTTGTCGTTATAATCAAAACACTGTTCTTTGTCTGACTTTAGATCTTTAATAAGAACACATTTACAGTATAAGATTTCATATAGTACAAGTGTAATGTGAACATTTTTTCGCGGAGTCTGGAACATATCTGGAATATATGTAAAAAAAAAACAAAAAATAGCAAAGGATCGCGCTGCTTTCGATCGACTCGCACGACACTTGGCATGCCAAAGGGTCGGGACGGTAAAGCAACCACTGCTCCAACGGTTCCAGAACTTAAATGTTTGTTTCTGTTAAATAAACTTTGTTTTATTCGGTCGTGGGCGCCGCAAGCTATGCTATATTAAATATAAGAGGACTTATAGGAGTGAGGATATTACTATTGATGACCATAAAATCAGTGTATCATAGCTCAGTGGTAGTTGTGGTTGGCTTACAAGAGTGCATTGGTCCGCGGAGGGGTGTGGCGGATTCCCGCGAACCAGGCGAAAGTGAGTAAGCGAAAAATTTAGAGGGAAAGTGGGTTATAAAAGTGCGTCATAAGCCGTCTTGCAACCATTGCGTTGAGCAATATTTGGAGCAGAGAAAGGTGTTGAAGAACTAGAGAAAACCGCGTGACTGTGAGGAGTAAGCCGGAAAAACACTAACAGTGATAGGATAATTTTTCGCGAATATCGAATTTCCAGATCTTAGAATAGTACTTCCGAGACCCACTTGTCCATCCAAATTTGGCAGCATCGAGTGTAGGAATCATATATCGGTTTGGATTCCCGCGGGGTCTGTATAAGCACCACGTTTCACTGTTAGGAATTAGGAGTTTTTCAAACTGTTTCTGATCGAGAAAGTGGTGTTCGTGCCAGAGTTGTAATTCACTACCAGTTAGGCAGCCGTCTGGATTATTTTGAGGAACCGACTGTTGACGTAATTTTTTTCCGACCACAAAGCGATAGGCTCGCAGCTGACTGTTTGGCCAAAAATGTCGAAAAAGGCAGCATAGATTAGCATGACATTAAGGAATCTGTTCCTGTCTTACTGAATGCGCCTAAGATACACAAGCACGCCATGACCCTGAACTTAATGCTAAACTGAAGTCGGCGCCTGAGTGCCGGCCCACCAAGACTACAGACACCATATAGCATTATAAGGTCTAACCACGTGTCGGAGTGTATAGGCCAATGCACAATTTTCGGTTTAGTCCCCACTTTTTTCCTAGTGCATTTTATTGAAAACGAATACAAAAGGCTACCGTGGCTGTTTCTAGCCCTTTCTTCAATATTAAAGCCTAAATGTTCAGACTCCCACTGCACCAGCAATAACGCCAAGAATCTTTGCACACATCCCAAGGGAATTTTCAATACCGCCCTAAAGGGATATGTTAAACGTAAGGCAATCATGAAAAAGGTTTCCGTTTGCTCAATTTTAATGAAAATGTTTTCTTTGGGTGTGAAGGACAGAATTTATTTAGAAATAAATGAAAATTGTTAATATTAAAATAAAGATATAGATCAATTTTAATGAGATTCGTTCATATCCAGTCGTATAATGTCACATTTTCCTATAAGGTAAATGAAACATAATTTTTGATTATAAGCAAGTCGTCAACAAAATGTATTAAATGAAAAAATAATTTGAATAGTTTGATATTTGTAAGATTAAAAAAGTCAAATAAACATAATAGCCCACGAACTTAGGTGAATTACTATACCATGCCGGATCCATAGCGTACAACGTCAGTTAATAAATGCTATCGTCAAATGAAAAGTGTAAAATGTTGGAGACAAAATATATGAGTTAACAGCGACAAAAGATCAACGTTTGCATATGACGCATAAAGTGATCGTAACTTTGAAAACTATTGTCAAGATGCGTCGGTGCGTTGACCAACAGTGTAAAACAGTCAAAGAAACGAAGAACCAATCTAAAATATGGACGATAAATTATTGATTGAAGTTAAAATATCATAAAGTCCTATAACTGGTAAAAAAGTGCACGTGGAATACGAAACTATAAACAAAGAAGCCGCAGATGGCAAGGAATGTAATCAGCATTTCCATTGGTGCTCCCGACGCAAACAGGCTGTGTAAGCTCAATTGAAGAATCGTTAATCGTCAACGCATTTCGAATACAACGTACGCACGCATTGACCAGCATGGTAAATTGTAATTCCACCTTTATGTTTGAAGACCTTTTTAAAGTGTTGGTTAGATTTTGGTTAAGTAAGGGCTTATTTTCTTTATAAAAAGTTCATGCTAATACGCAAAAAAACCAAAAATTCTGTTCAGCATGTGGTTTTATATTTTTATATGAAGTTTTTATAATGTTTTTTTCTCCACAAGTTTTTTCCTAAAAACGCTTTTGTAAGTCGCCACGATTCCAAACTAAACTTAACCTCGATTGAAAATTTATCTGAGAAATGAGTTTGTAGACGGCTTACATTTTTCTTTAAATTTGAGTAGTCACTAGGAAATCAAAATAGGTTCAAAGAAGACAAGATCATGCTCAAAATTGTAAGTTGTACCTCCAAAATTAAAAAAAAAAAAGTTCAAAATTTGTATCTCAAAAGCAAAAACCAATCCCGACAGAAAATTTTTAAAAACTCATTTTCTAGTGTTTAGTAAGGTCCCAAAATCAATGAGAAAAATTATGCTAAGAAACCAATTCACAGAGAAAATTTTGTTATTTGGTGGACTTAGTGTAATTCTATCGAAGTGTGAGCAAAAATACAAAAAAGAAATCGAGAATAATATCAGCTATAGTTTTTTGTACGAATGTCCATTTACTAAAGACGTGCAGTATTTCTACTGTCTCAAGATTTCGTATTTCCTTTTATTCAAGTTTTTTAAAAATTTATTTTAGGAGAGAAAATAATTTAAAGCCTTTATTTAGAAGTTGAAGGCCTCTAACTTTAAAATTACATGCGAAAAATAAATCGAATGCCAAAGTGTGGAGATAGAGTTTGGTTTCAATTTTTTTGAATGTCCTCGCTAAGAGGACATCGGTAGTCCAAAGGGTTAAAGAAACAAAAAATTCTATTCTTCAAGATCATAGTCGAATGCGCTTTAGAACAAACATTTCAGGCTTTAATCCGTAAATTTGATACATCTTTGTCAACGTCACGTTGTTAACAATTATGTCTAAAATAGCACATTTTCATGATTGCAAAGATAAAATGGTTTGGTAATCGGTTAAAAGTTGTTGCATAATTTTTCTTACATTTTATTGAAAATCATCATAGAACTTTTTACAATGCAATTATGATAAAAAAGTTTGAAATCAATATAATCACTTCCCCAATTGCGAACTGCGTTGCAACAATGCAAAAAGGCGTCCAAAAGTAACCTGGCAACTGGTTATATAATAAGACAAAACAGACATTTTTCCCGACCTCGCCAAAACTTGTCGTCAAAGTCGAAAATGAGTTGAACGAGTAAAATGATTAATATACGTGCAATGAAAATGATAACAAATACTGCGGCTTGAGTTGTGTGAATTTAGTTTTCAAATTTACAAGTAAAGGAGACAAGTACCATGTTCGACGAGTGTTGCCAACTCCCCCAAGGCCAAAAAGCACCAAAATATATTATAAATTCTAATATACCCACCTTTTACCACAAAATCGAAAATTAAATGCTCTACTAAAAAATAAAAAAAACTTCAAAACCGATGTTTTTATAGAACTTTTGTGAATTGAATTTGTTAAAAAGTTAAAGGTGGTGTATTAAGATCGAGTTAAGCGCTAAAATAGTCATTTTTTCAGCAATTACAACCTTCTTTATATAATTCATGTTAAGGAATTACGAACTTTGTGAAAATGTGTTGCTTTTGGGCTATTCCCCCGATCCATAGTTATAATAAAATTGCAGCAAATATGCCATGAATTTTATGCCTTGTTTTACTGATATATTCTTTCAACTTTAGCGGGCAAAACTCGAACTTAAGTACTCACACTATTATGAACCGCTTATTCAGTAATATCACTTTGAAATCAGTTTTTATATGGCTTTCGTCAATTCATTTTGATCAGTGATGGTTTTTCAACTTTCAAAATTATTTAATATATGGAAGGAGTCTATTGCTTATTTCAGTTTGTGTGTGCTTTTTGAATTTAATACAACACGTTTTGTAATGACATCTTTACCAAATTCAAAAAAATTTTTCGCACTCATCGGCTCGACTTTCCTACAGAATCCCTAAATAACAATATTAAATTAAAAGATGATCAATACCAACTTGCAATAACAATCAAATTCTAATTTGCAATAAATTTGAGTTTCGTTGCTTTGAAAGTCTAATCAAATTTTTGTATCAATTAAACTAATACTGTTCAAAATTAATAAAAAAAAGCACAAAAGCACCTAAAATGAATATGCAGAAAGCACCAAGTTGGTGCTTTTTTGAAAAAGGCCCAAAAAGGCAATTTGGTGGCTTTTTAGAAATCAAAAAGCAGCTAAATTTGGTGCTAAAAAGCACCACTATTGGCAAACTGTGTTTCCGAAATGAAGTGCAAGAAGCTAAGAGAGGGAAGAGAGAGAAGTAACATAACAATAATCAATATGGAAATGTGGTTTAGTAGTTGTCAACACTGAAATACAGTTATGGGCATATATAAAAAATGTCAGATCAACAAGAAAACCAACAACAACAACAATAGAAGTCAGTAATAATAACTGTTCAAGCAGCAGCAGCAGCAGCATTAATACCTACGCCAACGAAAGAAAAATCTAACAATGGCTCAAACAAATAACAGGTTTTTAGCACTCACTCATTTATTTGTCTGCTTCATCTTCATTGTTTGAAGATTTAAAAGCATGTCTATTATTTGTTGAGAAAATTTCATTTTAGCTTGAAAAAAAAAAACGAAAACAAGTAATAAATATAATGTTGCCGTTTGCCCATAAAATCCATTTTTATTTGTAAATTTTATTTTATATGAGGTGTTGCTTACTTTTTGCCTTTGGTCTTTGTTTGCATATTTTGGATAAAGTCACTTTCATTGTTTGCTATTTAGAGGTTTTGCCATAATTGGCATTACATGTTTTGTGTTTCTTTAAAAAATAATGGGGGGGGGGGCTTCTTTAGCGCCTTCACCCAAGGCTGGGTGAGGGGAAATTGAAGACATGAATGATAACAATGAATTTTCCAGAGGCTTTTTATGGCTCATGAGTGAACACCTTACGCATTATTCGCATGTTTTGTTTTTATTTTCACATTGTTGCAAAATTCAAAATAGGTCTTTGTTTTATTGGGTGACTTTTTAATGGATATGGTGTGACGAATGGGGGATTGGAGTTGGGATGATATGTAGTAGGCATTTCGCAGATTATTTACAATGAAAAGGTAGTAAATAAACAGTGTTAACATAATAATAAAATGCCTAAGACAATGGGATATAAATATTCGTCCCAAAGCTTTTTAGTTTTTTTTCGCATTTTGTCGATTTGATTTTTTTTCGAATTTGAAAATGATCGCTTACTGAAATTTAACAATAAAACATACAGTATGTCAAGAAAGTGTTTTTACAATAGGATAAAAATTATGTTTTGTTCCAAAATTAAATATAATGAAATTTTAAAAAATATTTTATTATGTATTTTGCAAAGTATACATACGTACACAGCATTGCTGCAAAAAAATAAAATATTTAATATTTCAATTTATCTGGAATTTGAAATATTTGGCAATGTCAAAAAACTTTCTTGACATACTGTACATCCACGCAAAGAAAAAAAGTTTGGAAAACGTGTACCGAAAATGTTTTTCTTTTCATAGAGTTTTTTGAATTTCTTTGAGAATCACCAAAAATTTTTTTTTTTGTTACAAAATATTTATTTTTGCAATAGAACAAATAATTTTTGATTCAAAAACACAGTTCATTTAGTTTATATCAAGCACTGTTCTTTTCTGACTATAAGACGCATTTTGAAGTTTCATAGTAAAAATTTAATATAATCGTATTTAATGTCAAACATATTTTCTGAATCTTCCGAACATTTATGGAATATAGGTAAAAATATATGTATTAACATGTACACGGATGCAAAAAAGACTGTTTTTCAATATGTTTGGCTATAAACATTATATGTTCTGGAACACAATATTTTTGAGTGCGAAGCATGATAAGTGTTCTATAAACTTAGCATAACTGTTGGGACATAATATGTTTAATATGTTAGAACATGATTTATGGTTTGGGAACATAAAATGTTTGTAAATATAATAGCTTGGATGCAAAACATATATTAATTTAGAAATAGCCTATAAAACATATATGTGTTTCAGGTAGCTTGGATGCGCTATTTAACAGGAGCGGATATTGAATTAAAGTTGGTGGTTGTTGCTTGTTATTGACAATGAATTTAACATTTTATTTTTCCTTGGGTGCAATTGATCAGCTACTCTTTGATACCTTTACATAAACTGTGTGGTCCGCTGTTACGAATCCCCGTCCGGCAAAAGTTAAAATTAAAATAATAAAAAAAATCATAAAATTGAATAATTTCTTCTACAATGTTTGTATTACATGAAAAAAGGTTGGCTAAGAACTAAAAAATCGTCGTGGACAGTTGAGAAAGAATGGTGGGGAATATACAATTAGGCAGAACACAACAATTTTGAGCCATTCAGAGTCGAAAACCTATGTTCTGTTTTAGTACCTATAGTTACCTGTTTATTTTCATAATTCATTATGATTGTAAATACAATATAGTAAAATTTTGAGCGATAATATTGATTGGGAGAATTTTTTTTAGCATATTAATACATATTTTTGGGTGCCAAAATGCTTCCAAACGAATATTTCATATGCGTCACATAGAAACATTATTGGTTTTTTTGGAAGACAAACATTAATTGATATTGAATGCCAATAAATACACAAAATGTTTGGGAACTTAGACTACCCAAAACTCATGAATATTTGTTTTAGAACAATATGCTTTCAAAACATATTATATATTTGGTTAGAGATCAAACATATAAATGTTTGGGCACATACCCAAAAAATGTATATGCTTGAAGCAAAACTATCGTTTGGGAGTATATGTTTTACAGAAGCGATTTTTTGTGTGAGGGTGTACTATACGGCCGTAAGTTTCGACCAGCCGAAGCTTATGTACCCTCCACCATGGATTGCGATACGTAAACTTTGCTACTGAAGACTGTCATCCACAATCGAATTACTTTGGGTTACGGATAACACTTACCGATGTCAAGGTATCTTAAAAACTTCCGTGAACACCGTTCTTCTTAAATTGCAGACGTAGTCCATACACGTTGAATTAATTATTAAACTAAAAAGGTTCGATTAAATACCAGTATATTATAAAGGGTGATTCTTTTGAGGTAGGATTTTCATTGCATTAGTATTTGACAGATCACCGTGGGATTTAGACATGGTGTCAAAGAAAAGATGCTCAAGTCATGCCTTTGACATTTTCATCATGAATAGACTTACTAAACGACAACGCTTGCAAATCATTGGAATTTAATTACCAATAATCAGTGGCAGAAAGATCCCGCCTGTTTCGTTATTCGACAATGTTGTTCAGCTGATGAGGGCTCATTTCCTGGTGAATGGCTACGTAAATAAGCAAATATTGCCCGCATTTGGAGTGAAAGAAGCAACCCAGAAGCCGTTCAAGAACTGCCCATAAGCGATCCCGAAAAAATGCGCTGTTTGGTGTTGGATTTGTAGACGCTGGTGGAATCATGTGGACCGTATTTTTTCAAAGATTCTGTTGGCGAATCTTTTGACGGTGAATGGCGATCGCGTATCGTTCGACCTGCTAACAATACTTTTTGTTGTTCCAAAAATGGAGAACTGAACTTGGTTGACATGTGGTATTATCAACAAGATGCCGCTCACATGCACCAGCATCGCCGTAGTGCATGTCTGAGGCCATTTTGAGGGTTAAAACTTCGCGGAGAACAATGTCCATTCTCAAATGAAAAGTGGACCGGTAAGGTATGGCCTAGCCAAGCATGATGCGAGTTTTGTGACGCGCTTTAGACTATTTTTTGTGGGTTGTCGAGTCCAAGTCTACAACGTCTACAGAAATAAGTCCAGCAAATATTCCAGCTTTGGAAGAACAACATTTGTCCGAAGAAATTCGGGCCTAATTTCCGGCCAAAATCGCTCGAAAAAAGTTGCCCAAATGGACTTTCAGGAATGGACAACCTAAGACGCCAGCGCGGTCCATACATTAAATGAAATTATTCTTCAAAAATAATGTCAATGGACCAATCTAAATCACGTTTCAAATAACAAGATACCGATGAAGATTTTGGCAGAATTTTATGCGTTTTTCTTTTTTAAAAAAAAAAGTTGATTCAAGCTCTTAACAAATCACCCTTTATTAATGTTTAAAAGTCTTCTATAGAAATAAATTTTGATAAAATATACTCCATACTTTACAACATTTTCTACACTTTAGAAAAATATTGTTTTTTCAATATGTTTCCGATATAAACAAAATGTGTTTCGGGCACAATTTTAAAACACAATATATTTAAGTGCAAAGAAGAAATGTTCCTAAACTAACACTAAATGTTTGGGACAGCTATGTTAATATGTTAGAATATATTATGTTTGGGGCATGAATGTTTCATTAAAAGTCATATGTGTGAATGCATACATATATAAATTTTACAAATTTCGACTAAACATACATACTTGTGATAATTTTATTCTAAAGCGACAGAGAGAGTATAGGAGATAAAGGAAAGTATAGATGGAAACCGGGCAGAGTGACGGGAGAGTCCACTTGGCAAAACAAATGTATGTTTCTGTTAAATAATCGTATATGTTCTCCTTGGGCTCCGTGGGCGCTGCAACTATGCTATATAAGTTGTAATCTTATAGACGATATAATTATCTATCTGGTGACTATAACAGCTACGAGTAGTCCAGCTGGGTAAGTTTGTTGGTCTTACACAAACTTATAGTCCTCGGTGTCAGATCTCGTGCAGGCGAAAGGTAATTTAAAAAAACTTTTATAAAAAGTGTAATGAATTTCTTCTCAACCGATTATGTTGTATTACAGAAAAAGGTCGCCAAGAATAAAATTATTTCGAAGGAAGTGAAAATTACGGATAGATTGTAGGCAATTGAGCACCAATAGTCTTTTGGGAAAGAAATTCTTCAAGCCATAATAATATTTTGGG